>SJXP01001423.1:907894-925579 GCA_006408505.1 Damaliscus lunatus | reverse complement strand
CATTCCAAGGCCAAATTTGCCTGTTACTCCAGGTGTTTCTTGACTTCCTACTTTTGCATTCCAGTCCCCTATAATGAAAAGGACATCTTTTTTGGGTGTTAGTTCTAAAAGGTCTTGTAGGTCTTCATATAACTGTTCAACTTCAGCTTCTTCAGCATTACTGGTTGGGGTATAGACTTGGATAACGGTGATTTTGAATGGTTTGCCTTGGAGACGAACAGAGATCATTCTGTCGTTTTTGAGATTGCATCCAAGTACTGCAGTTGACCTTGATGGCTACTCCATTTCTTCTGAGGGATATCTGCCCACAGTAGTAGATATAATGGTCATCTGAGTTAAATTCACCCATTCCATTCCATTGTAGTTCACTGATTCCTAGGATGTCAACGTTCACCCTTGCCATCTCTTGTTTGACCACTTCCAATTTGCCTTGATTCATGGACCTGACATTCCAGGTTCCTATGCAATATTGCTCTTTACAGCATCGGGCCTTGCTTCTATCACCAGTCACATCCACAACTGGGTATTGTTTTTGCTTTGGCTCCATCCCTTCATTCTTTCTGGAGTTACTTCTCCTCTGATCTCCAGTAGCATATTGGGCACCTACTGACCTGGGGAGTTCCTCTTTCAGTATCCTATCATATTGCCTTTTCATACTGTTCATGGGGTTCTCAAGGCAAGAATACTGAAGTGGCTTGCCATTTCCTTCTCTAGTGGACCACATTCTGTCAGACCTCTCCACCATGACCCACCTGTCTTGGGTTGTCCCAAGGGCATGGCTTGGTATCAGTGAGTTAGACAATGCTGTGGTCCTAGTGTGATTAGATTGACTAGTTTTCTGTGAGTATGGTTTCTGTGTGTCTTCCCTCTGATGCCCTCTTGCATCACCTACCATCTTACTTGGGTCACTCTTACCTTTGGCATGGGATATCTCTTCACGGCTGCTCCAGCAAAGGACAGCCGCTGCTCCTTACGTTGGAGGAGGGGTAACAAATCACAAACCTAAAGAAAGTTGTTGCAGTTTGTATGACAAACAAAGGGATAATCTCTCAATTTATAAAGAACTCTCTCAAATTAGTAAGAAAACCAACAACATTTAGAAAATCAGATAAAGCATTTAAGCACACAGCTCCCATAAAAGGAAATACAAATGACCCTTAAGTCTACTATAGAGGCTTACAATATACTTTAAAACAACCACAGAAAGAAAAATAATTTTTCACCCATTAACTTGGCAAAAGAAGCAATTTTGACAACATCGTATGTTGACAGGGAATCCATATTCTCATATGATACTGAGGTGACACTATACTCTTGGTAGCTCTGTAAACAGACACTAGATGATACAGCCAATAGATAATATCTACCAAAATTACAAAAGGATGTACCTTTTGGCACAGTAATCTACTTGTAGAAATTTATCTTATAGACAATTCACATATGGGCAAAATGTGCTAAGTTGCTGGGAGCCAGCACGAGGAGTCCCGCCTGTGGCAAGGGTCATGAGGTTAAGGAGTCCGACAGGCAAAGGTGAGTCTGGCCTTAAGGGAGCCTCACTGGAGTTTCTTGAGCATCTACCCCCAAAACCAGCGCCTGCCTGCTTCATTGCGCTATGCTTTCCACCTACTCTTCTGACATAACAGGGGGCTATCCCCGACCACCTTTCTCTGGAAAGAGTTAACTTAGAGCTCCAGTTAACAGTCTCCTGCATATAAAAGGAGTGTCTCAGCTCAAATCCCTCTGACAGCTCTCTAAGTTGCCTGACAGTTGGAGACTTTTACAACTTGTGATTGTTTACAGCCCCCAACCACGAGAGGCACAAAACTTAAAACATCTTAAAGATACAGAGCCTTTTTTAAAGAGCTAAGAATTATATAGGTGTAGGTTTTCATTGTAAAACATAACACAGACATCCCCTATAATCCCCAGGAACAAGCTATAGTAGAAAGAGCTCACCAAACATTAATAATCCAAATTCAAAAACTAAAAGAAGAAGAATTTAAGTATAGTTCTCCCAATCAGATCTTACAACAGGCTCTCTTTGTAATAAATAATTTAAATGCTGATTCATCCGGAACAACTGCAATGCTTCATCACTGGTGTCCAGAGCAACAAAATGTAAAGCCATTGGTAAAGTGGAAGGACCGCCTCTCCGGACAATGGAAAGGTCCTGACCCATTATTAACTAGCGGTCGAGGATGTGATTGTATTTTTCCACAGGACGCTGATTCGCCAATTTGGATCCTGGACAGACTGATTCGCCATTTCGCAGTCCCCCAGGCACCTGGTTCCTCCACTGCCATGACCACAAAAAAGAGAAAGGGCACTCCTCTGCCCCTGCTGCCACCTGCCACCACTGCTGCACAGAACAGCTTCGCGCCGGGAGCTGCGGGCGGGGCCAGCCTGGTTGCCGGGACCCAGTGCCCCGCGCTCACAGCCAGTGACCCCGCCAGTGTCCAGCTACACTCTCTGGGCTGCTGCTGGCCCAAGGCCAGTTTAGCGAGGCGGCGAGGGCGGTGCCTGGGCCCTCGCCGGCAGCAGAGTCAAGATAAACATTGAAATCCCAACGAGACTGACAGGGCTGCTGCAGCGTGAACTCTGACCAGAAAATAATTCTACTTATTCTGTTTTGGCTTGTTTGCCCTCTCCTTATGTTTTTCTTTTCACTAATGACTCCAGAAAACTTAAAATACAAACGAATTATTCAGGTGGACCTAATGTCGTGACTTGTGAACAATGTCTGCTCTCGTCTCGCTTAACTCCTCAATAGAATGTTTGTTCTTTTGTGGTGCTAAAACGTCCACCCTATATTATGGTGCCTGTAGCTGTAACCACTTATTGGTATGATAATCATGGTATTGCTGTGTTACAACAACTACAAGATTTAATGTGAACCTGATGGTTTATGGGCTTACTTATCTTAGGAATATCAGCTTTAATAGCTGCAATTGCTTCTGTTACTGTGGCAGCAATATCATTGACTCAACAAGTGCATACTGCCCAATATGTTGATACTATGTCTAAAAATGTCTCTTTAATGCTGGCAACACAGGAAGTTATAGACAGGAAACTAGAAATGAGGGTAGATGCCTTAGAAGAAGCAATAATGCATATTGGGACTGAACTACAAGCCCTTAAAGTAAAAATGGCTCTGTCCTGTCATGCTACTACCGGTGGATATGTGGTACACGACTGAAAGTAAATGAGACAGACTATGAATGGGAAAAAATTAAATGTCATATTTCAGGTGTCTGGAACAGCTCAGACATTGGCCTGGATTTAGGGAAACTTCATAATCAGATACAGACCATGGAACACTCTTGGTTAGATTTTACTGCCGCAGGAACAGCTAATAACTTTTTCCACACCTTCTCTAACTTCATTTTTGGGAAGAGCATTCTGTCTACTATTTTCGGCTATGCCGCTGTGGGTGCTCTCATTTTGCTTCTCATAATCATTCTTCCTTGTATTGTCAGGATTCTTTGGCAGAGCATTCAGAAGCTCACGACTGAACTACATCTGGCTATTTTAAGAAATGAAAAAGGGGGAGATGCCAGGAGACAGAACGAGGAGTCCCACCTGTGGCAAGGGTCATGAGGTTAAGGGGTCCGAAAGGCAAAGGCGAGTCCGGCCTTAAGGGAGCCTCACTGGATTTTCTCGAGCATCTACCCCAAAACCAGAGTCTGCCTGCTTCATTGTGCTATGCTTTCCATCTACTCTTCTGACATAACAGGGGGCTATCCCCGACCACCTTTCTCTGGAAAGAGTTAACTTAGAGCTCCAGTTAATAGTCTCCTGCACATAAAAGGTGTGTCTCAGCTCAAACCCCTCTGACGGCTCTCTAACTCGCCTGACAGTTAGAGACTTTCACAACTTGTGATTGTTTACAGCCCCCCAACCGCGAGAGGCACAAAGCTTAAAAACATCTTAAAGATACAGAGCCTTTTTTAAAGAGCTAAGAATCATGTTGGTGTAGGTTTTCATTGTTGAGTCAATGACTTCTGCCAGGCCTCCATATTCTTTATCTTTTAGGTACCTGTAGGATATTAATCAATGTAATTGGGATATAGAAAAAGGAATATTGTAGTTTTGATGTTAGCAACACTAGACTTTTGAGTTAATGAACTTTCTCTTTGTTATAAATCACTGTACTCCTCTTTCCTTGTAATAAATTGTTGTGTCCTTGCTATGTAAGAATGTGACCTTAATTAGTGCTTTCTGAGAGTGGCACCAGACTTTAGTAAGAACAACACTTTTAAGGCAAATAAGTTTTCTGGTTGACGGACCCTTATCAGAAAAGGGCCATAAATGCTAATAGACCTCCTGGCCAGAAGAAGATGTAAATCACCTAAGACCTGTCTATACCGATGGGTATGCAGAGAGAAAGCCTGGATCAGAGCTGCTGACCCTGCATGACTTTGCTTTTTACATTTATCTCTATGTACAACTAAAAGTATAAAAGTTTTTCTGGACAATAAAGGATGAGCCAGTTCCTGGAAAGACTGGTTCCCCCGTGTCTTCTTTTCTTTCTTACTCTATTTTCTGCCTGATTCCCGTCTGGGACATAGAGGCTAGCCATGTCTACTTATTTGCCTGGGCTTCTAAGACCCATGCGAGAGGGAGCCTAAGGCAGGGCACCCTCTGCTATTCAAGCCGGCACCTGTGGCCCTATGTAGACGGTGCAAGTCCCCTGTATTGGGGCATTATTCGCTTTCTATGTGAACCAAGGAATACGACCTCTTTCCTCCTCTAAATTTCCCACTACACCATTCTTTCCTAATCTCTCTTTATATCTCTAAATCTATATTTCTCTCTTGCCATGCCATCCCCGCTTCAAATTACCCTGGATCCACCGGGGCTGGACCCCAGCACTAAGTAATGAACACGCCAAATTATTCACTGAAGCATTATTTCAAATAGCAGATTGGAAATAATTTCATAACACAGGAGACTTTAAATAAATTTTGATGTTTTCATACAAATAGAATACTGTGAAACAACAAAAATTCTAAAACTATGACATAACAGGGAACAGTATCAGGCTTATTATTATTTGAAGAAAAAAGGGCTCATGATAGTGTACAGCAATGTTGCCATTTGTGTGAAAATAGATATAAACAGATATGTGTAATATTTTGCCAGTATATATAAATATATATACATATATTATAGATGCACATAATATCTAATAAGAACACATGGAGAATAGTTGTATTTATATAAGCTTTTTAGAAACTAAAAACATATATATTGTTATTAAACATATATAGTTGTTTAAAAAATTACAAAGCCATTGGGAAAGGGACAATAATTACAGAATTATGGAATGATACACTGAGGCTTGACTGTATCTGTGATTATTCTGCAGTTTTTCATTTTGATATAATTTGAAATTTAGGAAATAGCACAAGACTAGAAGAGAAAACTCTCATATATCCTTTCCCTCACTTTACCTATTTTTCATCTCTATCCTCTGCTGCTGCTAAGTCACTTCAGTCATGTCCGACTCTGTGCGACCCCATAGACGGCAGGCCACCAGGCTCTGCTGTCCCTGGGATTTGCCAGGCAAGAACACTGGAGTGGATTGCCATTTCCTTCTCCAATGCAAGAAAGTGAAAAGTGAAAGTGAAGTCGCTTAGTTGTATCCGACCCTCAGCGACCCCATGGACTGCAGCCTTCCAGGCTCCTCCATCCATGGGGTTTTCCAGGCAAGAGTACTGGAGTGGGGTGCCATTGCCTTCTCCACTATCCTCTCTAATTCTTATTCTTTTTTCTCTTTCCCTGTACACATGAAACTGAGTTGGTTAGCGGGAATACAGATGCTTTGTTATTCTCTACAATTTCTGTGTCGTTAAAACAGTTCCCATTTACTAAAATACGGAACATGAAAATGATTCAAGTACGTATGATGATTTCACCTAGTACTTTTTTCATCAGTCATTAATTAATATGTACTTTTCACCTACCGTGGAGACTGAAAAGTAGAAGTTCCTGGCCTCCAGAGTCTAGTTTCCAATTGAAGGATGCTTACTTTCTATAACTTGTCAGATAGATATGTGTGTTATAGATTGAATGTTTGGTTCTAGCCCCCTCACCCCACCCAGGCCAAAAACATTAAGATATGCAGCTCTGATCTACACTGTGACAGCCTTTGGAGATGAGGCCTGGAGCAGGCATCATAATATGGTCATATGTGTGCGTCCCTCATGATGTGACAGTGTCCACACAAGGAGAGACGCCAGACAGCCCTCTCTCTCTCCTCCTATGAGCACGCAACTGACTGCAGACCAGGAAGAGCATTCTTAGCAGAAACCAATTGGCCAGTACCCCGATCATGAACTTCCAGGCTTTCAGAAATGGGAGAAATAAGTGCCTCTTGTTTAAGCTACCCACTTCATGCTATTCTGTTATTGCAGCCTGAGCAGAGGAAGATAGATACTTAGCCTTGCTCTGTACTTAGAAAACAGTGACTCCCAAAGACTGTCCTCGAACCCATTTGCAGTGGGTGATGAATTCGTTTTGAGATGGGCGGCCACAACTGCTCACGTATTAAGTCTCGGGATCTCCGCTCCTCAGGTGAGGTGAGGTTGAACCCCCACACTGAGACACCTAGGTGTGCGCAGTCTATCTGAAGAAGAGATTGCATGCTCATTGTTTTTGCACTTTAACGCCTCAAATGCACAGCTGGGCCTCCCCTCAAATGTTCAGGGGCTTCTGTATATGTAAACTCCTCTTTAAATCATCCCAGTGAGGCATAAAGAGAAAAGAGAAGGTGTAAGAAAACTGCCCCCGGAGCAGGCCTGCATCTCCTGATTCCTGAGCTAACTGACTACTCACTGGCCCACTATATTGTTCAATTATAATCTCATATGTCTTTTTAAAATAATTTATTTATAAAATAAAATACCACGGAGAATCATCTAAATTTAGATATGTGTGTTATAGATTGAATGTTTGGTTCTAGCCCCCTCACCCCACCCAGGCCAAAAACATTAAGATATGCAGCTCTGATCTACACTGTGACAGCCTTTGGAGATGAGGCCTGGAGCAGGCATCATAATATGGTCATATGTGTGCGTCCCTCATGATGTGACAGTGTCCACACAAGGAGAGACGCCAGACAGCCCTCTCTCTCTCCTCCTATGAGCACGCAACTGACTGCAGACCAGGAAGAGCATTCTTAGCAGAAACCAATTGGCCAGTACCCCGATCATGAACTTCCAGGCTTTCAGAAATGGGAGAAATAAGTGCCTCTTGTTTAAGCTACCCACTTCATGCTATTCTGTTATTGCAGCCTGAGCAGAGGAAGATAGATACTTAGCCTTGCTCTGTACTTAGAAAACAGTGACTCCCAAAGACTGTCCTCGAACCCATTTGCAGTGGGTGATGAATTCGTTTTGAGATGGGCAGCCACAACTGCTCACGTATTAAGTCTCGGGATCTCCGCTCCTCAGGTGAGGTGAGGTTGAACCCCCACACTGAGACACCTAGGTGTGCGCAGTCTATCTAAAGAAGAGATTGCATGCTCATTGTTTTTGCACTTTAACGCCTCAAATGCACAGCTGGGCCTCCCCTCAAATGTTCAGGGGCTTCTGTATATGTAAACTCCTCTTTAAATCATCCCAGTGAGGCATAAAGAGAAAAGAGAAGGTGTAAGAAAACTGCCCCCGGAGCAGGCCTGCATCTCCTGATTCCTGAGCTAACTGACTACTCACTGGCCCACTATATTGTTCAATTATAATCTCATATGTCTTTTTAAAATAATTTATTTATAAAATAAAATACCACGGAGAATCATCTAAATATTTGGATTTACTTCAGTGCAACTAAAAATAGTTACTTACTAAATATTTAAATAGAATTGAGCTGCATGAAGATAAAATGAGGCAATTTACTAGGCTCTAAGTTAAATGCAAATATAAGCATGATACATGAATTCAAATGTACAGGTCTGAAATCTTCAACATTATTCAAAACCTACTGTCCTCTAGAAGAAATTTTTTAAAGAAAAGTCACCCTCTCCCCCACCCCCCCAAAAAACATTAATTTTATAAAAATATTGGGCTGGCCAAAAAGTTCTTTCAATTTTTCCCTAAGGTGGCTCTAGCAGTGCTTAGTTGTCTTCAACTTCACTTGAAACAATTTTGTGAGACCGTATTGTGATAGCTGTCATGGCAGCATGCATTTAAAAAAACACACATCAAAATTGGTGAATTTTGATGTAGCCATTTTAGTATTAAAGATGGAAGAAATGATCATTTTTGGCATGCTTTGTTTTTTATTTTAAGAAAGGTAAAAACACAACAGAAACACACACAAAAAAGATTTGTACACTGTATGGAGAAGGTGCTGTGACTGATCAAAAGTGTTAAAAATGGCATGTGAAGTCTCATTCTGGAGATTCCTCCTTGGATGATGCTCCCCCATCCTGTGGATCAGCTGAGGCTGACAGTGATCAAATCGAGACACTGAGAAAAATCACCATTCCACAGAGGAGATAGCTGACAAACTTAAAATATTCAGATGAAGCACTGAAAGCCATTTGTACCAGCTTGTTTATGTGAATTGCTTTGATGTTTGGGTTGCACATGTGTTAGGCAGGAAAAAATCCTTCTTGACCATACTTTCTTATTCAATTCTCATTAGCAAAGAAAACATTCCATTTTAAAAATAAACTGTGAGGGGCAATGAAAAGTACTGAACAATAATGTGGAGCAGAAGGGATTGTGGGGTGAGTGAAATGAACCACCACCAACCACACTGAAGACCAGGCTTCACCCAGAGAAAGTGATGTTGTATAGATAGTGAGATTGGAAGGGAGCTCTCTATTTTGAGCTCTTTCCAGAAAACCAAACAATTAATTCCAACAAGTACTGCTTCCAGTTAGACCAACTGAAAGCAGCATATGATGAAAAACATGTGGAATTTTGTCAGGAAGCATTAGCAGGAGGCTTCCTGTGTGCTGTCTTGGATGTGTCAGGAATTCTCTTTATTAATTCCTGAATACTCAGAAATTAAGAGGAGAGGCAAACCTCTCCCAGGGGCTGAGGGATCCAGGCATTTCCCTCGTTAGTTTTTTTATACAGTGATAAGTACCCTCTTCCTTTTTATGAACCATACAGTAAAAGTGATTATTTACAACCCTCTCTCTTTCATATGGATGACCTCATATTTCCTTGTAAGTTTCAATTTTATCTCTGCTGAAAATAGCTATCTTGTTCAGTTCAGTTCAGTCACTTAGTCTTGTCTGACTCTTTGCGACCCCATGAACTGCAGCACACCAGGCCTCCCTGTCCATCACCAACTCCCAGAGTTCACTCAGACTCACGTCCATCGAGTCAGTGATGCCATCCCGCCATCTCATCCTCTGTCCTCCCCTTTTTCTCCTGCCCCCAAGCATCCCTCCCAGCATCAGAGTCTTTTCCAATGAGTCAACCCTTCGCATGAGGTGGCCAAAGCATTGGAGCTTCAGCTTTAGCATCATTCCCTCCAAAGAACACCAGGGTTGATCTCCTTCAGAATGGACTGGTTGGATCTCCTTGCAGTCCAAGTGCCTCTCAGGAGTCTTCTCCAACAAGACAGTATAAATACCTACACAATGTTGCATAAAACACCTTTGCTCCATCAGAGCTTTGGTTCCCGTGTCTTGCTCTCTTTCTCTTTCTTTTTCAGGCTGATCCCCTGGAGCACAGAGGCTCTCTAAGTTCACTTTCCTGCCCGGGCTTCTAAGACCCTTTGAGAGGGTACCTGAGGCCTCCGTGAACAGAGCAAGCCCTGTGTCAGGGACTTTATTGGCTTTCTGCATAAACCAAGGAATATCAGCCTCTTTCTCTCTCCTTTACTTTCTTATCGGTCGACTCCGGACCACCAGGTTCTAGTCCATTCAAGGACCGCAACAGAATTTGTGAACAGAAAACGTATAATCTTCCATCAGTTTATGTAAGACCACATGTTTCTTTGATGACCAGGCAAAAACTGTTGCAGCTTGGCTGCTAAGATCTGATTCTGCTGTAGTCACCAGATCTTACACCTTCAAATCTTCATTTATTTCAGTCTTTACAAAATTCTCTTAATGGAAACATTTTCAATTACCTGGAAGAAAGACTGTAAAAGGTACCTGGAACAGTTCTTTGTTCAAAAATATAAAAATGTTTGGAAAGATGGAATAATGAAGTTGTCTAGAAAATGGCAGAAGGTAGTAGAACGAAATGATGAATATGTTGTTCAATAAAGTTCTCAGTGAAAATGAAAAATGTGCCTTTTTACTTATAAAAAAAAAAACAGAAGGAACTTTTTGGCCCACCAAATATAAGCGGAAAGTATTCAGCTTCAGCAGAGTTTGGGGAAGGGTTTCAGGAAAGTCAAGTCTCCTCCATTGAATTAAATTCCAGTGAAGCTGCACACTGGCACACTCTTCTGATGGGGATAATAGTGGCAGCATAGCCCTAAACCTCTTATTCCAGACAGGCGGGAGTCTGCACTCTCTGAGACATGAAGCTATCCAGCTTCTTCCTAGTTTTGTAAAATAACAAAGTATGAGGTACTGACTGAGTATCTTTATTTATAGACTCAGTATCTTTTTTAATGCACTTTTGAAACAACTGTTTTCTAAAAGAGATTTGAACGTTTAAAACCATTAGGAATACATGAGAAAGGACTTGGGAACTTGGGAGCATAATCAATATTCCCAGGTACTTATTGTGAATTAAAAGTTCACAGTACAAATTTTGAGGAACGAGCTTAAGAAGAACAAAGGGGGGAAATTCCCTTGATTAAAATGTTATCTGTTGTTGTTCAGTTCAGTTCAGTCATTCATTCGTGTCTGACTCTTTGGGACCCCGTGGACCGCAGCACACCAGGCCTCCCTGTCCATCACCAACTTCCGCAGTTTACCCAAACTCATGTCCATTGAGTCGGTGATGCCATCCAACCATCTCATCTTCTGTCGTCCCCTTCTCCTCCTGCCCTCAATCTTTCCCAGCCTCAGGGTCTTTTCCAATGAGTCAGCTTTTCCCATCAGGTGGCCAAAGTATTGGAGCTTCAACTTCAGCATCAGTCCTTCCAATGTATATTCAGGACTGATCTCCTTTAGGACAGACTGGTTGGATCTCCTTGCAATCCAAGGGACTCTCAAGAGTCTTCTCCAACACTATAGTTCAAAGGCATCAATTCTTCAGCACTCAGCTTTCTTTATGGTCCAACTCTCACATCCATACATGACTACTGGAAAAACCATAGCCTTGACTAGACGGACCTTTGTTGGCAAAGTAATATCTCTGGTTTTCAATATGCTGTCTAGGTTGGTCATAGCTTTTCTTCCAAGGAGGAAACGTCTTTTAATTTCATGGCTGCAATCACCATCTGGAGTGATTTTGGAGCCCAAGAAAGTAAAGTCTATCACTGTTTCCATTGTTTCCACATTTATTTGCCATGAAGTAATGGNCTCCAACACTATAGTTCAAAGGCATCAATTCTTCAGCACTCAGCTTTCTTTATGGTCCAACTCTCACATCCATACATGACTACTGGAAAAACCATAGCCTTGACTAGACGGACCTTTGTTGGCAAAGTAATATCTCTGGTTTTCAATATGCTATCTAGGTTGGTCATAACTTTCCTTCCAAGGAGTAAGCATCTTTTAATTTCATGGCTGCATTCACCATCTGCAGTGATTCAGTTGCAAATAAAATGTTATTTGTTGTTGTTCAGTTGAGAAGTTGTACCCGACTCTTTGTGACCACATGGTCTGCAGCACTCCAGGCCTTCCTGTCCCTCGCCATCTCCAGACTTTGCTCAAGTTCATGTCCATTGAGTCGGTGATGCCATCCAATCACCTCACCCTCTGCCACCCTCGTGTAGAAATTACTGGTTTGGAGCCACAGGACACTTACACACTGTGGATGGTCATCATTTTTTATAAAAGGATGGTAAGCACCAGAGAAAGTCAACAACCAAACCTATTATAAGGCTAAGTGGACTAATTCTCAAAACCAGAGGTCTGTAAACTTTTTCTGTAAAAGGCCAGACACCAAATATTAAGCTTTGCAGGCCAGATGGTTTCGGTCTCAACTACTCAACTATTTTGCTAAGCAGAAACAGCCAGAAACAGTGCTGTACACAAATGGGCATAGCTCTGTTCCAACAAACTTTCTTTGCACAGCGGCTGGGTAGGACTCAGCCTGCAGGCTGCAATTCGCTGGCCACCTGCTCCAAACTCTCAGCATCTTTTCAAGGTGACAGTCCCACCTGAGGTCTGGCTCCAGGTCAGATTCTTAGACTCCACGTTTCTTTGCTGTCCATTTATCACCCTCAACTTTCCAGGCTCCTCTTTCTTTTTTCTTCCTCCCTCCATCCTCACCATGAGCCTGAAATTCTAGAATTTTGAGGCAGTCCTTTCTCAGAAACTCTGACTGGTTCTCTGAAAAGAAAGTAGACTATAATGAAGCAAATAGTTCTTTAAGAGAGAAAATACGTAGGGTAATTGCTTACCCCAGAGATCATTACTGAGAGTAGTGGGATTCACGTAGGTGAGATCTTTGGAGAGCCTCCAACATACCAGATAAGCATTAAGCTATTGGCTACCACCTGACTCATATACCACCTGACTCACAAACCACTTGATTCATATAATTGTCATTTTCCTTAAAACCCTTTTATATGTAAACAATAAGGGCTCAACTTATGAAGCAAATTACACAATAAAATCAAGTAGGTGGATAGCTTTCTTACAAATCTTGGCTGGTTATATTACTGCGAACACATGTTATTTGAAAGAAAGAAAAATAAAATTGAAGAATGTCTTATAACTCCTCTTTAGCACTTAAGAGTAGGTAAACTTTTTTCCAAAAATTAGAATTTATTCATATATCAAGAGCCACCATTTCCTGGGTAAAAGTTATAAAGCCAGTATGATGCCACAAGGTAGACACAGAATGTGAGGAAAGGAATTTTAGATGAAGGCTCCCTGAAGATGACTGTAGGTCACTGTACCAGTCAGAGGACCCACAGGAAACAAATGGCACATTTAAAGTGGGTAACTGCAGGAGAGTTTGACAGAAGAACTATAGGGAAATTGATAATCATATAATTTATTATTCAAATTGTGCCACTTAAGGGTAGGAGGAACCTTTATTAATTGGTTATGCCAAGACAATGGGTATAAACTGGGTCTGGTCCAGGCACACTGTAATACAAGAATAAGCACCAATAACACCCCTAGACCTGAAAGAACAGAGAGAAAGAACAGTTACCAGAGCCAGGAAGGCAGCAAGATGAAAAGGCCCACAATGAGGTCTAGAGAAGAAAGCATCCGACAGCATTTTAATAAAGCTCAACTTCTACTTTCTTCTTGAACAGCCTTCTCCTTGTTCATTTCCTATTTGATTGTGGAAAACAGTAAAGTAAGCAAGAGCTTTTTGCTTTACTCCAAAGGGATGAGGGTTACACTGTTTCTTTCCAGAGGAATGAGCACAAGTACTAGGTTTTCATGCATATATTTAGCCTCTTTCACTCCCTAATTTAAAAATACCTGGCAACATTATGCAGGTAAAACCAACCAGGGAATAAAATGAGATGAAAGGCTGCTTTTTGCATTTGTCACAGGAAACTCCCTCCTGCCAGTCTCTGGTCTATATGTGTCCCCAAAGGATCTTATTATGCGAAGAGCTGACTCACTGGAAAACACTCTGATGCTGGGAGGGATTGGGGGCAGGAGGAGAAGGGGACGACAGAGGATGAGATGGCTGGATGGCATCACAGACTCGATGGACATGAGTCTGAGTGAGCTCCGGGAGTTGGTAATGGACAGGGAGGCCTGGCGTGCTGCAATTCATGGGGTCGCAAAGAGTCGGACACGACTGAATGACTGAACTGAACTGAACTGAAAGGATCTTAGAGAAAGTTTGAAGTCAGTCAATGGATCAGACCCACAGGAAGGCTGCCTGAGAACAAGTATACAATGCAAAATTAATGGTCAAAATGGGTACATGCTGCAATCATCACAAAGCATATACTGACTACTTCAGATCACGTACTATCAATTATGCCTATCAGTGATGAAGGTAGACTATCAAGAAAGAATGTTCACTATTGCAAATTGTGACACTTCCTTTCTGCATGAATATATAAACACCAAAAGAAGGAGTAATTATATGACTAGCATTCTAAAGGATCTAGAATAATTCACTTCTAGACCCAAAAGAATACCCATCTCCTGGGGGAAGTTCATTATCACACATCCTAATACATTACCAAGTTTGGTGTCATCCACTTTTCTTACTCTCTAGAGGGAAATCTCTCCCATTTCATTTATAAGCTATCTCTTCCATTTTTTAAAGTCCAATGATACTATGATTTAATAGGGTAAAAAAATATCCTTTTTTTTGCTGACAACTTGGGTCTACTTCTCCAAACACAAACTGAATTTCCCATGAGAACTAGCTACTCTAAGTATTCTTTATAGTTAAAAGAAGAGGAGAAAAGAAGTAAATTTAAAAGATGAGAGGCAATCTCATCTCAAAAGAGAATAAGGCAATGAAAAAGAAACATAACAATGAATCTAATAAGGAATTAAAATATTAAGGGAATAAATAAATAACACCTTTTTAGTGAGGGTAGGAGCAGACAGAGCTGGGTTCTAGGTAATCTTCTGGCCCACTCATGGGTGAGAGTATTACCTAAGTTCTCTGAATAATCACAGAGCACTAAAAAATGATCTCACGTTCCTGCCACATGGAAGATATCATTCTTGCCCTAACCTAGAATTTTCCAAACTATACGTGTAGTCACTGCTCACAGCTTTAGCATTTGAACAAATGGAAGAGAGAAAAACAAGAAACTCTTAGGCTCACCAGGAACTTTCAGAGATGTCCTTACCTGAAATGGTTGCCATTTGAAATATACATAATGTTTCACTAATGGTTTTCAACCTTATATTTTTAATAGATTGTGAGTTCCTTGGAAACAGGGAATGTTTTATAGTAATTGATTTGTCCCATATTAGTTTTCTTTTCCAAAACCTTTGAAATGGCTTGCTATAAATGCATTGGTACTAACTAAAAGGTAGGAAAGAGAAAAAAAAAAAAGAGTCAAGACAAAAGAAAGGTACCAAGGAATAAAAAAAGGTGGGAGTCAGGTATAGGGAGGGTCATCTGCTGTGCTGTGCTTAGTCGCTCAATAGAGTCTGACTCTTTGTGACCCCATGGACTGTAGAACATTATTAAGAAATGAAGAATTAGGACGAGTTCAAAAATGACTTCTGATCTTCCAAACCATCATTGCAAAGGAGAGAATATGGTGGACTCTACAAGTTCATTAGGGGAAGTCAGTGTTTCTTCTGCCTAGGATCATCATCATTAGCACCATGGGGCTCAGGCTCAAGTGCTACATTGAAAGAAAAAGAAGAAAGAAACATAGTATATATTCAAATCCTCAGTAAGCTGAAGTATAGATTAGCTCCAGTATTCTGGCCTGGAGAATTCCATGGACTGTATAGTCTATGGGGTCAAAAAGAGTCGGACATGACCGAGCCACTGTCACTTCATAGATCTTTCAAGATCATTGTCAGAAAGCAAATCATTTCCTGTTGAAAGAACTTCTCCTTAAAGCTTTTTCTGACTTTCTGATGCTGTACTCCTGGAATCCACTGGAACCATTTATACATATACATTATGTAAAATAAATGGCGGTCATAAAAGGGAAGCACAAAATAAATATGGCTTAAAGGAAAGGGAGACCACATCCAGGTAAGGGAGCACTTCTGAAGGAGCCGTCCCAGGAGTGAGTACTGAGCGCTAGGAGAACGCCTGCCCCCAGGACGCCAGGCTGGGAAGAACGCGACAGCCGCCCTTGCGCGCGCTCAGTTGCTCAGCTGTGGCTGACTTTGCGACCCCATGGACTGTAGGCTCCCCGGTCCGTGGAATTTTCCAAACAAGAATACTGGAGTGGGTTTCCATTTCTTACTCCCGCGGATCGAACCCGTGCCTCTTACATCTGCCGCGCTGGCAGGCGGGTTCTTTACCACTGGCCACCTGGGAAGCCCCAAGGCCACCTTAAGAGCATATTAACTTCAGCTGCTATCTGGCAGAAGTCTAGGAGAATAAAGGAGATAAGGCTGCAAAGACAGCTTGGATTCAGGGGAGGACGCATGACTGTACACGGCAAGGCAACTGGGATCGGTTGAGCAAGAGGTGCTGAGCATCCCAGTGACAGGACCGAAGGGGCCTACGAGGCCACCCAGTCACAGAGAAGGAGATCGAGTCCTCCGGGCCAGTGCTCCTCGCAGTGCCCACGGCAGCGGTCCTGCAGGATGCTCAGCAGGAGGGAGCGCAGTGCCCACGGCAGCGGTCCTGCAGGATGCTCAGCAGGAGGGAGCGCAGTGCCCACGGCAGCGGTCCTGCAGGATGCTCAGCAGGAGGGAGCGCAGTGCCCACGGCAGCGGTCCTGCAGGATGCTCAGCAGGAGGGAGCGCAGTGCCCACGGCAGCGGTCCTGCAGGATGCTCAGCAGGAGGGAGCGCAGTGCCCACGGCAGCGGTCCTGCAGGATGCTCAGCAGGAGGGAGCGCAGTGCCCACGGCAGCGGTCCTGCAGGATGCTCAGCAGGAGGGAGCGCAGTGCCCACGGCAGCGGTCCTGCAGGATGCTCAGCAGGAGGGAGCGCAGTGCCCACGGCAGCGGTCCTGCAGGATGCTCAGCAGGAGGGAGCGCAGTGCCCACGGCAGCGGTCCTGCAGGATGCTCAGCAGGAGGGAGCGCAGTGCCCACGGCAGCGGTCCTGCAGGATGCTCAGCAGGAGGGAGCGCAGTGCCCACGGCAGCGGTCCTGCAGGATGCTCAGCAGGAGGGAGCGCAGTGCCCACGGCAGCGGTCCTGCAGGATGCTCAGCAGGAGGGAGCGCAGTGCCCACGGCAGCGGTCCTGCAGGATGCTCAGCAGGAGGGAGCGCAGTGCCCACGGCAGCGGTCCTGCAGGATGCTCAGCAGGAGGGAGCGCAGTGCCCACGGCAGCGGTCCTGCAGGATGCTCAGCAGGAGGGAGCGCAGTGCCCACGGCAGCGGTCCTGCAGGATGCTCAGCAGGAGGGAGCGCAGTGCCCACGGCAGCGGTCCTGCAGGATGCTCAGCAGGAGGGAGCGCAGTGCCCACGGCAGCGGTCCTGCAGGATGCTCAGCAGGAGGGAGCTCCCTCACTGCCCTGCGTCCACGACACCCGACGGAGACGCAGCTGGGCGTCGGTTCGCGGACACCCCAGAGGACCTAGGCCGAAGCTGCTTCTCGCGTCTCTGCCCCGTCAGCACGTCCCGACTCAGAGACGAGACCTGTGTCTCAGCCTCGTGTCTGTCTGCCGGGTCTCCGGAGACCTCTGACGGCACAGCGGGTGAATCGGGCTTCGGCACCGGCCCCCGAGACCCTGGGGAGCTGCTGGTGGCGGGAGAGCGGGGCGGAGGACTTCTCCTCCAAAGGGTCCTGGCATGACCCGAACCCCCAGACGTGGAAGGTTCCAGAAAAGCCCATCTTTTCAGTCAGCGGTGACTCATCCGCTGGCCCGCACCCCTGGTAGCGCAACCCGGGCTTCGCCCAGGGACCGAGCGCGGCTGCGGGGTAGAGGCGCGGCGCCCTGCCCCGAAAGGCTCCCCGGGGCGCCGCCCGGCCGCCCCTCTCCCCCGCGCTCGCCAGCGCGGCCCCGTCGCGGCTCG
>SJXP01001423.1:867527-902481 GCA_006408505.1 Damaliscus lunatus | reverse complement strand
GCGGGCCGCCGGGTCCCGCCCGGGCCGCGCCCCGCTCTGGGCCCCGGCGCTCGGGGCGGGCGGCGCGCGGGGCTCGCGGGGGCCTGGCTTCTGCAGCCCGGGGAGGGCGCGTAGAAGCTAATCTCCGGGGACCCTGACGCCTGCTCCTTCAGAATTACGATCCCCAGCTGTGGGCTTCTTATGAGATTCGTGTCCGCTCCGAAGGGTGAGCAGCGAGGCTTGGGTTTATCGTTGACTAAGTGTATGCTTCTTTCCTTAAATGTCACCTTATCCGTTACATCTCCACCCCGTGTTTATGTGATTGCTGGCGTAGTTGCTGTCTCTTTAGAATCTTTTGCATATGCAGTTACATTTGAATGAATGGATAACTTTAAATAGGGAAACAGTAGTGCAGAGCTAGGGGCAGGAAGTCGGGGGACAGTCTTGCCTGACTTTGAATCCTAGCCCCATAACTTCTGTGAAAACTCAGATAAATTACCTGGTCTCTGTGTGCTTAGTTTCATCTGAAAAATGAGGATCATAGAATCAAGTTCCATACAGAATGTTTGCAAGGATAAAATGAGTCAATATATGTAAAAACACTTGGAACAGTGTGTAGCATGTAACAAGTTCTCAGTATTTATTTCAGCGGTCAAGTAAAGCAGGGAATTTATCTTCCTAATGACAAACTCTAAAAAGACTAAAAGAAACAGTGCAGATTTGTGATTTTGGCCTGTTCACCAATGGACTTTATCAGTCTGTACACTGAATGGGTGACTAAGGCTGTCAGTTTTTAGGGATTGAAGCCATAGGGTTCTGGAATGAGCTTTAGTTGGATATTCAGTACCAGGCAGCCATATGAAAAACCTGTCTGGCTGTGTATCTCCTGTTAAGGAGACTCTGGCAAATCTACAGATAATCACAGTGATATTCATCACTGTAAGAGCATAGAGGACATTCTACATAAGTTTAGACAGCATGTGAAAAAGGGAAAGTTTGGAGTGATTTATTCTAGCCCTCTCTCAAGCCCAAAGGCAGCCTAAAATCAGTGATTTAGCAGATAATAGATTGTAAGCTTTTTGCTTAATAACCTGGTGAACTATATTGATCTGAATACTGTGTGTTTAGGAGGCCCAGTCAGTCTCTACTCAAGAATAATTCAGGTGAAGGAATATGCCAGAAGATGATTGCAATCTTTTTTTTTGTTTGTTTGTTTGTTTTTTTGACAGACTCCTCTTCAGAATAAGCCTTCAGGTGTCTGTGGTACATCTTAGAGGTTGGGAGGGACAGAGGCTGAGAGCACTCTGGGTACAAATAATAGGTCTATTGAATTATATCTATAAAGAAGCATAAGATAACTCTTTATTGAAGAACTTAGGATCTTGCCAGGGAGATTATGAAATTGTCAGCTCTTCATCTATTTAATAAATATTCAGTTTCTCATGTATAAAACTTTGTGCTCAGCGCTATGGGGAATACCCATGATGTAATAATAACAACAGCTATAACTGAGAACCAGTTAAGTGATAAACACCCTGAAGTGCTGGAAGAATTTCCAAAAGAGATGTCTGAGAAATTAGCAGAGGCCTTGTGAAGGAGGCGGGGTTTGGCCTTGAAGTCTGTGGGTGGAGAGATGGGAGGGCATTCCTCTGGAGAAAGCAGGTAGGAGCTGTGTGGGTGTCTTGAGGGACATATTGAGAGGTAGGTTTGCATAAAGAAGACAAAATTATCAGCCAAAGATAGTGATGATTAATTTTGACTATTGCTTCTCCTATTCCACAGATAAATAATACCCAGACAATGAAGAAAATAAGGAAAAGACAAATCAAAACAAATGAGTGCCTGGAACAAGTCACATACTTGAAAGAACTGTGGCAGCGTCTCAGTCGCATTTCATAAAAACAAAATAAACCTTCAATAAAGTCACATTTCACAGCAAGAAAGCAAATCATTTTTATTAGGTAGATGGAATGTTAACTCTAACTGTGACATTTAAGAGACCACCAATGTTTTCTTTGTTTGTTTGTTTTAATTTCAGAGGGTTTCTTAGCTTATTTTTGTAAGTATCTGTTGTTTTTGTAAGTGTATAATGTGGGGAAAGTATTAGCCCTTAAATGTCACGGGAGGCTTTTTTTTTTTTTTTTTTTTAAGCATTAATGCCTGAGCCACTGGCTTTGTGGCAGTAATTCTCAGCTGGAACTATGTAAACTTTACTCAAGGAAAGAATCTAAAAGTATAGGAGAAGGAGAATTTTTCCCTTGGGAGATAAGAATATCGAACTTGATAGCATGTAAACCTCTGTTTGAAAGACAGACATTTAGAAAGGAAAGTGGAAACGAAAGGAGCACTCAGAGTTGTGCATATAATGGAGCAACATGAAATAATTTCCAAGCAAAGTGTTGTGAAAATATTCTAAGCCAAATTTTAAAAATTATACACAAGAGTGGTATATGCAAGCCTATCCTGAAGAAGTGCCTTTGTTAGAGCTAAAATATATTTTGAAATTTATGGAATATATCTTTAATTTATTTTGTAAGCAGTTTTTAAAATGTACATATTGCTTTGTTATTAACACTATTTTTTCTTAATAAAAATTCTCAAGTTCATTTCTTAGGAGTGATCTTTTTAATGTAGTAGACAGTTTGCACATACATACCTTTCGGAGGGGCATCACTTTTCTTCAGTTCTTTCCCCTCGCTTTCTGCACTGTGCCTGTCGTCTGCCTATAGAGAGAATATTTGGGAATAGGTGACTTCAGGATGCTTTCCCATCATCCGTTCTCTTAAATTATGTCTCTAGTCCTTTTTCTTTCCCTTGTTGAACTTCCCTACACCTGAGAGAAACAAAGGAGGCGAAGGTAAGCAAGGGATATCAAATCCATTCTCCTACTCTTGAATGCCTCCTGCAGACTAGAGCTGCAGGCACCCTTTGACTCACCATCCACTCAGAATGCTCTGGACGTCAGTGGAAGGGGCCGCCTGAGCCACGCAGTCCAGGTGACAGAACAGGACAGGAGTACAGCAGTTTTTCCTGTGAGTAGAGATTATCCCCTGGCCACTGCCCAGTAGGCAGGTGCTGAGGAATGATGGGAGAGGGGAAGGTCAGGTTCCTAAATCTACCTTACCTGCCAAGAGGTAAAAGGAAGCTTGTATTATGCATCCAGTTAGCATTTACAAAGCAACTACTATGTGCCAGGCCTTCAGTCAAGTACTGGGAATGCAAAAGTAAGCAAGACACAGCTCTACCCAGAGACGCTCAGATGTAGCTGGAGAGGCAGCTTCCTTTGCCCTGAGGGAAGTCAGGACACAATTTCTTCCCAAAACTTTCCTCTAAAGACCTGGCCCAGGGACTTAAGTGGCATTCTCAGAGGAACTACGCGCCCTTCTGTGTGTCCCACTGGAGTTTTAGTAGAGAAATAACCAGTTAGATTATTCTCAAGTAAAAGTGATGAGCAAGATTTTCTCATATAACTCTATAACTTTTAGATTAAATCTATTAACCATATAATGCTAGTAACTTTTCCAAATTAAAAAATAGGATTATACATTTCTACTTTTTGAAATGTATTGCAGTTTCTTGGTGGACTAATACGTGGCCAGTTTTATAAATGTCCTGTTGTGCTCATGCTTAGTCGCTCAGTTCAGTTCACTTGCTCAGTCATGCACAACTCTTGGCAACCCCAAGGGCTACAGCATGCCAGGCCTCCCTGTCATCACCAACTCCTGAAGTTTACTCAACTCGTCCATTGAGTTGGTGATGCCATCCAACCACCTCACCCTCTGTCGTCCCCTTCTCCTCCCGCCTTCAATCTTTCTGAGCATCGGGGTCTTTTCCAATGAGTCAGCTCTTCGCATCGCATGGCCAAATGATTGGAGCTTCAGCTTTAGCATCAGTCCTTCCAGTGAATATTCAGGACTGATCTCCTTTAGGATGGACTGGTTGGATCTCCTCGCAGTCCAAGGGACTCTCAAGAGTCTTCTCCAACACCACAGTTCAAAAGCATCAATTCTTTGGCATTCAGCTTTCTTTATGGTCCAGCTCTCACATCCATACACGACCACTGGGAAAACCACAGCTTTGACTAGCTGGACTACCATTGGCAAAGTGATGCCTCTGCTTTTTAATATGCTGTCTAGGTTGGTCACAGTTTTTCTTCCAAGGAGCAAGTGTCTTTTAATTTCATGGCTGCAGTCACCATCTGCAGTGATTCTGGAGCCCAGAAAAATAAAGTCTACCACTGTTTCCACTGTTTCCCCATCTATTTGCCATGAAGTGATGGGACCAGGTGCCATGTTCTTAGTTTTCTGAATGTTTCTTAGTTTTTTTCACTCTCCTCTTTCACTTTCATCAAGAGGCTGTTTTTTTCTTCGCTTTTTGCCATAAGGGTGGTGTCATCTGCATATCTGAGGTTATTGATATTTCTCTCAGCAATCTTGATTCCAGCTTCTGCTTGATCCAACTCAGCATTTCTCATGATGTACTCTGCATAGAAGTTAAATAAGCAGGGTGACAATATACAGCTTCGACATACTCCTTTCCCAATTTAGAACCTGTCTGTTGTTCCATGTCCAGTTCTAACTGTTGCTTCTTGACCTGCACACAGATTTCTCAGGAGGCAGGTCAGGTGGTCTGGTATTCTCGTCTCTTGAAGAATTTTCCACAGTTTGTTGTGATCCACACAGTCAAAGGCTTTTGAATAGTCAATAAAGCAGAAGTAGATGTTTTTCTGGAACTCTTGCTTTTTCAATGGTCCAGCAGATGCTGGCAATTTGATCTCTGGTTCCTCTGCCTTTTCTAAAACCAGCTTGAACATCTGCTAGTTCATGGTTCACATACTGTCCAACTCTTTGAGAACCCATGGACTGTTGCCCTCCAGGCTCCTCTGTCCATAGAATTCTCCAGACAAGAATACTGGAGTGGACTGCCATTCCCTTCTCCAGGGGATCTTCCTGACCCAGGGATGAAACTCGGGCCTCCTGCACTGCAGGGGGATTCTTTGCCATCTGAACCATGAGAGAAGCCCTGCATATTCTGTAATCAACGGGGGGAAAGTGGCAACTTCTGATTTAAGCATATAGTTGGGTATATACCCTTTGAGGCTACCTATGTTAATCGCCAATATTCTTACTTTTCTCTTCTTCTGTCAGAGGCTGAAAAAGCTAAATTAAAGTCTCCTGTTAAAGTCCTGTTATAGTTCTTTATTATCCAGTATCCTTAAAGTTTTGCTTTCTAATTGTTAATACTCTATGTAATACCTAAAAATTCATATGAGACATTTATTGATTACCGTACCCTTTATCATTATGGTTTATTTTGCTTGTCAAGTTACATATGCCCACTCTCCCACTCTCAGCCTTCCCTTTAGCCGCCCCTCTTGGGCATCACTGTGGGTGGCAGAGGAGAGATTTGAGGAAGAGAGCGCATGTTCAGCTCTAGCACTGCCATTGTGTTGTTATGTTTTCTGTTTTTATATTCCTACATTATTTGTATAATTTTAACCTGAAAAAGTATTTATATTTATTTCTTTCAAGCATTTGTTGATTTTTTGGTCACATCAAGTATATTGAGATCTTGAGACTCTGAATCTTCATTCTATTATTTATTATAACTCTCCCTCATAGGATTTCTATGGCTTAATTCAAGTTATTGAAGAAAATGAACAAGACAGAAAGAAGCTTTGTTGATCTTCAAAACAGGCATCTCAATAGGTAGAAAAGTCATTTGTCCATGTTCTTTGTTTTAAAGCAATTCCTTTAATCTTGCAGAACTGAATCTCCATTTTTCTCATTATGTCCATATCAAAGTAAAGATCAGGGGAAATTTCTCAAATGCTCTACTGAGGTCAAAGCATATTAAGTCTACATCTTCCTCCAATCTGAAAATCAAATACACTTATCAAAAAAAAATTTTTTTAAGTTTTTTAATGTCTCAATTGTATTCTTTTCTAAATCTTACAAACCAACTATTTCTGAAAATAATTATATTGAGCTGATCTGACTTTTTTACTGTTCCTTTCCATTATTCAAAATTTATGGCTTGGCCAAGAAGTTCATTTGGGTTTTTCCATAAGGTCTTACAGAAAAACCTGAACAAACTTTTGAGCCAACCCAATATTTGTTGTTGTTGTTTAACTCTTTGCACACCCATGGACAGCAGCCACCAGGCTCCCCCGTTCATGGGATTTCCCAGGCAAGAATATTGGAGTGGGTTGCCATTTCCTTCTCCAACTCAGTATTAACTTATTTCACATGTTTTTGTTATAGCTTTAGCTCTGAGACCATCTCCTGGCTGGCATTGTACTTTTTGAATACACCTATGCTCTTGACACCCAGTGTTTACAGAATATCAACTAATTAAGTTTCACTGATTGCTATTATGTAAAATTACTTATGACTAAATAAAGGCAATGCCAAAGAATGCTCCAACTACTGCACAACTGCACTCACCTCACATGCTCAAAATTCTCCAAGCCAGACTTCAGCAATACGTGAACCGTGAACTTCCAGACGTTCAAGCTGGTTTTAGAAAAGGCAGAGGAACCAGAGATCAAATTGCCAACATCTGCTGGATCATCAAAAAAGCAAAAGAGTTCCAGAAAAACATCTATTACTGCTTCATTGACGATGCCAAAGCCTTTGACTGTGTGGATCACAATAAACTGTGGAAAATTCTGAAAGAGATGGGAATACCAGACCACCTGACCTGCCTCTTGAGAAATCTGTATGCAGGTCAGGAAGCAACAGTTAGAACTGGACGTGGAACAACAGACTGGTTCCAAATAGGAAAAGGAGTACATCAAGGCTGTATATTGTCACCCTGCTTATTTAACTTCTGTGCAGAGTACATCATGACAAACGCTGGGCTGGAAGAAGCACAAACTGGAATCAAGATTCCTGGGAGAAATATCAATAACCTCAGATATGCAGATGACACCACTCTTATGCCAGAAAGTGAAGAGGAACTAAAAAGCCTCTTGATCAAAGTGAAAGAAGAGAGTGAAAAAGTTGGCTTAAAGCTCAACATTCAGAAAATGAAGATCATGGCATCTGGTCTCATCACTTCATGGCAAATAGATGGGGAAACAGTGGAAACAGTGTCAGACTTCATTTTGGGGGGCTCCAAAATCACTGCAGATGGTGATTTCAGCCATGAAATTAAAAGACGCTTACTCATTGGAAGGAAAGTTATGACCAACCTAGACAGCATATTGAAAAGTAGAGACATTACTTTGCCAACAAAGGTTCATCTAGTCAAGGCTATGGTTTTTCCAGTAGTCATGTATGGATGTGAGAGTTGGACTGTGAAGAAGGCTGAGCACCGAAGAATTTATGCATTTGAACTGTGGTGTTGGAGAAGACTCTTGAGAGTCCCTTGGACTGCAAGGAGATTCAACCAGTCCATTCTAAAGGAGATCAGCCCTGGGTGTTCTTTGGAAGGAATGATGCTAAAGCTGAAATTCCAGTACTTTGGCCACCTGATGTAAGAGTTGATTCATTGGAAAAGACTCTGACGCTGAGAGGGATTGGGGGCAGGAGGAGAAGGGGACGACAGAGGATGAGATGGCTGGATGGCATCACCGACTCGATGGATAAGAGTTTGGATGAACTCCAGGAGTTGGTGATGGACAGGGAGGCCTGGCGTGCTGTGATTCATGGGATCGCAAAGAGTTGGACACGACTGAGCGACTGAACTGAAGCATAAGGATAATGGCTTATACATTAGGATAATAGCTCATTAGCTTTCTTGAATCCAGATTCTACACTTCTAAAATAATGAAGATGTTGCCTACATTAAAGAATTATTATATGAATTATAAAGTACATAATAAATAAAAGGCCATGCAAATTATAAGAAAAATATTGTAAATCTAGCTATTTAAATGCCTGTTTCTAGTGCTTTTTAAATTTATCTTCTGTCTAAGACTGTTTTGCAGCAGTGGGAATAAGGTTGAAAACTTTAATCACACAATTGCTGACAGCTTAGCAATTTTGTCCTTAAAATTTTTGATTGAAGATTTTTGTTCCAGCTAAGATGAAGTAACAGTGTCTGGATTTAGCTCCTCCCTGGAACAATCTCCCCCAACCCCAAACACACATACACACACACACACACACACACACACACACACACTCCAAGGAAAAAAAATACATGCAAAATATATGGAATAGTGGTTTTCAAAACACTGGCCTTCTAGTGACAAAGGACAGTAATGCTGAGAAAGGGAAACAAATGAAGTTTGTTACCAGTTACCCAACTTACTGCCTTGAGTTTCCTGACAGTGGCTCAAGCAGGGCACTGAGGCAGAGCGAGCAGGCCTCCTGAGTTGAAGAAACAGCCTGAGAGTCCAGGGAGACAACAGGGTGGAGCTCACAGGACAGAGAGGTACACAGAGAAATAAACCAGAGAGCCACAGAGGGCCTCCCTAGAGAGCTCAGCAGACCCCTGGATAGTTCCACGTGTTCTCAGGGGCACTGCAAGGAACCTGTCCAGGACCAGGGAAAGAGACTGCTGAGAAATTAGAGGGCAGTGGCCAGTTCTCAGGGTCAGGAAGATTCCTGTTCCCACCAGCTATACAGAAAAAGCTCAGTTCAGTAGGCACTGGGTTGGGTGCTCAGAAGAGTCTCATCTCAGGAATGGAAAATCATTAGCCCAAGTCTAAGTGCTGCAGTGATCCCACCTAACAAATCCTAAAAGCGAGACTTGAAAGGGTCAAACGGTGTCCTAGTAATTTAGGTGCACTCTGTGACAAACCTCAAGAATATTTATAGGAACAAAAAATATCCAACAAGACAAAATTCACAATGTTTGGCATGCAATTTAAGACTATCAGACATGAGGAAGTAGGGAAATACAACCCATGATGAGAAGAAAAAATGAAAGTTAAACAAAACTAACATAGAAGTTAAAATGAGCAGGCAAGGACATTAAAGCAATTTGTTTGGTAACTGTTTTCAATAGGTCCAAAAAGTTAAATAGAGATGATGAAGATATAAACAAGACCCAAGTTCAACTTCTAGAGAAGAAAGCTGCAATATATGAAATGAAAAATACTGCGACAGCATTAATAGTAGATTAGATATTGCAGAAGAAAAGATCAGTCAACTTGAAAACATGCCAATAAAGAGTATCCAAAGTTAAACACATGGAGAAAAAATGATTAGAAAGAAAAGACCATCAGTGAGCCATCAAGCCGCTGCAAGTGCCTGATATGCGTCTGTAGCGGGGATCCCTAATAGTGTACTGGCACAGCCTTGAGAAATCCCGCGGAAACAGCACCTGGGCACACAGACTATATTAAGAAATCAAGTTAATGATTCTCTTTCATGTGTTTCTTAAGAATAATCTCCTTGTTACAGACCCCAAGGCCAGACCCAGAAGGAAGTGTGAGTGGGGACAGGGACGCGTGGGCCTTGGAGCACAGCTCAGCCTGTGCCCGCTGATTGCTCCTGAGACCAGCCCAGGAGGGATGGCCTGGGCAACACGAGACTGGGACCATGTCAGCGAAGTCCAGGACACTTAGGAGTCGGTGATTCACACGGCACGTGTCTTGAGAAAGATAAGGTCTGAGAAAGTCTTGTAGTCTGCAGTCAGGGATGAAAGCTGGACTCAGAGTGGGCTCTGCGCCTCAGCCCAGGAGCGGCTGCAGGCCCCCTAGCCCTTCGCACCAGGTTTCATGCTCTGCCTTCATTCCCGTTGCTCCTGGACCATCAGGGCAACAACTGGCACCCACCGTGGGTCTGGAGTGCAAGACCACAGGGGCAAAAGCGAACTACAGTAAGGCAGAACCTGGGGCAGCTGAGAGGCCTATGAAAATTCCCATGGGAAGTCCTTCAGGCATTTAACCAGGGTTAAAGTGGAAGATGTTGAGAGTGCAAACACTATCACCAATATGTTTGTTTATTAAGACAGCTCTTGAAAGTGGGGGGAGCGTCTGTTAGTGAAGGGCGATTATCAGAATTGTTGCAAACCATGGATAAATATTGCTGCTGGTTCCCATCAACAGAGACCTTAGATTTAAAAGTCTGGGAAAGGCTGGAGCCGAGTTAAAGAAAGAATGTGCAAAAGGAACTCGGCTACCTATTTCTACTCGGAGTACATGGCCATTAACTAAGTCGATACTGGAACCTTGGCACACTTCTGATTCTTTTGATGAAAGTGATGATGGCTCTTTTGATGAAAGTGATGATGACTCTTTTGATGAAAGTGATGATGACTCTTTTGAAAAACCTCAAAGTCCAGAATATGTGGACTCTGAGGGAAAGGGCAAGCCCCCCACAGCTCCCAAGGGAGATGAGGGAGCTTTCCCTTCACCTGCCCTACCCTGTCCCCCACGGCCACCACCTGCTTTTGCAGGGAGCATCTTCCATTGAGAGTCTATGCCCACTCCTCCTCTTTCATCCACACCAAAAGGAATTTTACAAGCACCACAGGACGGAGGACCCATTACTATCCATGAGAGGGTAGCTCCTGGTGTGCACCCTAACAACCCTAATGGAGTCTATGAGGCTATTTATGAAACTTTTGCTTTTAAAATCCTAAAGGAATTAAAACAAGCCAGCACAAAATTATGATGTAAATTCCCCGTTCACAGTGGGAATAGTTTAGTGTGTGGCAGAGGGCAGTCATCTCATTCCAGTCGGTGGGTTGACATTAGCAAAACCAATCTTGGCCCCGGGGAGTTTCTCCAGTTTAGAGCTTGGTGACAGGGCCATGCTGAGACCCAGGCCACGTGATCAGACTCATAACATCCCTGCTTCATTAGAACAGCGTGTGGGGATGGGTCCACAGGGCAGAGGGCAAGATCAAACACGTATGAATGATCAAGCCCGAGAGCAACTGCAAAGGTCTGCTTGAGGGCCTGAGAGAAAATAGAGTCAAAAAGCCAGACTTCCATTTCCTTTCAAAAAACTGTCCAGGGGCCTAAAGAGCCCTATACTGAATTCACTGCCCAATTACAAGGCTGCAGTCTGCAAGCAAGTCGCAAATGTCGAGGCGGCAGATGTCGTATTATAACTGTTGGCTTATGACAGTGCTAACACCCTTTGAAAGGAAAAGCTAGTTTGAAGGATTATGTTAAACTATGCCAGGGAGCGGGAACCTAATCCTTTAAAGCTGATTTATTAGCTCAGGCTATGGCAGGATTACCACTTCCAAAATTCCCCAGCACTTGCGTTCATTGTGGGAAACCTGGGCATACTAGAGCCGAATGTAAGAAAGGGAACTTTCAAAAAGGTAATTCACACAAGGGGAATGTCCCCGGCCTCTGTGCAAAATGTAAAACAGGAAATAATTGGGCAAATCAGTGCCGTTCTAAATTTCATAAGGATGATTCCCTGCTTTCAGGAAATGGCCTCCAGGGTATGCTCCCAGCCCCGGCAAACAAGGGAGCCTAATCCTGTTCAGACTCCACAAACATCTCCCCGACTACTCCCGCCAGCAGCAACGGTCAGATTACATGCCATGTCATGGAATTATCCCCAGCAACTCAAGGAAACACAGCCCTTGATGTAAGTAGTGGTCAGGATATTATTGTTACCCCTGGAGAGACACCAGCTATTATCTCAACAGGAATATTTGGACTGCTTCCACAGGGAACTGTTGGGTTATTGTTAGGAAGATTGGGACTAACGTCCCAGGAATTTCAAATTCATACCGGAGTTATAGACGGTGATTACAGAGGAGAATTGAAGGTCGTAGTCTCTACCACTCTTCCTTGGAAGCTTTCTAAAGGGGATAGAAGTGCTCAGCTTTTAATTCTGCCTTATGTGGATATAGGACATTCAAACAAAAAGCGCAGCTCCGGGGGATTTGGAAGCACAGGCCAGGCTCGTATTTTTCTCACTGAAAAGATTTTGGAATCCAGACCCAGTTGTCAAGTCAATGCAAGTGGCAAAATGTCCAAGGTTTAATAGATACTGGAGCTATTATCATCATCTCTCAACATTGGCCTAAACCATGGCCAGCGAGCCTGCTCCAATGTCTATCGTAGGTCTGCGACAGACACAGGGACTAAAAAGAAGCGCTATGGTATTGCCTTGTTCAGGGCCTGATAAACAATCAGCCTCTCTCCAGTTGTCAGGGGAGAGTAATCTCATTGCAACAAAACTTTGAAGCGATGGACATGAAGGCCCTCAGCACATCAGAGCTCTCCAACAGCGCTGCAGCTCTGTGTCACAGTTCAGTTTTACTTAAAAAATAAAGGAAACTACATCCTCGAGGCATGAGAGCAGGTCGACCCAGAAGACAGGAAGAGAAGAGGGAGGGAGAAAGAGGACACAGAGAGAGCGCGCCCAAAAAAGAGAGGCCCCTGGCCCTTTGGCTACTCTTCTACTACGTTTCCCTCCCCCTGGGCCTGCCCTGTGTGAATTGGGCTAGCCAGGAGTGCTGTTTCTTCTACCTGAGGTCCTCACTCTAGTCCTTGGACTTCCTTTGTTCTATTCTGCGGGTCTTTCCCTTCCTTGTCTTTTAGCCACTGCCATTCTGGACTCCTGTTTCCTATTCTAACTGCCTAACATTCCCCCGTCAAGAGATGGGAGGCCCAGTTCTTTGGGAATCCAGGTGTCGAGGTCTTTCTGGCCACTTCCTGCTGAACCGGGATGCTGAGGGGCATTGGGTCTCCCCCTCCTGCTGGTGTCAGGCCTCAGAGCCCTTACAGCAGTGTCCGTGGAAGGGGGAGTGCCATTCTCCACGGTCAGCTGTAGTTTTATATGTACTTGTTGAACTGGCGCCGCATGTTGTAGCTTGTTGACCCGGACAAACACAAAATGGGCTCAGTTCAGTTCAGTCCAGTCGCTCAGTCGTGTCCAACCCTTTGTGGCCCCGTGAATCGCAGCACGCCAGGCCTCCCTGTCCATCACCATCTCCCAGAGTTCACTCAGACTCGCGTCCATCGAGTCCGTGATGCCGTCCAGCCATCTCATCCTCGGTTGTCCCCTTCTCCTCCTGCCCCCAATCCCTCCCAGCATCAGAGTCTTTTCCAATGAGTCAACGCTTCGCATGAGGTGGCCAAAGTACTGGAGTTTCGGCTTTAGCATCATTCCTTACAAGAGATAATACATGGAGAAATCATAAGCAGCATCAATACAGCATAACAAGGATTAGTAGGGGCATTAGTCAACTCCAAATTCCCATTGCCAGGATGGCTCAAGTCCCTCCTATTCAGGGATCAGAAGATCTATCTCCTGTCTGTTTTGAAGTACAACCCCTGCTAAGCTGTGTTGGCTCTTTAGAGCTGTCCTGAGGAATCTTATCCTCAGAAATTTGATTTTGGGGGTGTCCATTAGAGTAGCACTCATCTGCAGTCCCGAATAGGTATCTGAGATCTCCGAGGGGCTCACAGGTGTATTGAGTGTTCTCTTTTGTTTTCTTCCACGGGTTGACTCATGAGTGGTGAATCCAGGAGTCATGTCCTGGTACCTTGACTGCTATGGGGGTAGAAAGTATTACAGGGTAGGGGCCCTTCCTCGTGGGCTGCAGTTGAGCCTTTGGGGACCCATCTTTCCAGACTTTAATTAGGACTTCAGTCCCTGGAGCATATAGTGGTGACTCCTTAGAATCTTTTGGGTCCTGGTTTACACCCCACAAGCATATATCCTATTGGAATTGACAAATGGCCATGATATAAAACTGGAGGGTTTGAGCCTCTGGATCTAGGAAGACTTCATTGACATAAATAAAAGGTCTCCCCTATAGCATCTCGTAAGGGCTAAGATGAACCTGTTCCTTAGGGGCAATACTGATGCAGAGGAGAGCTATTGGTAAAGCCTCCTTCCATCCCAGGGAGGTCTCCTGGGTTATCTTTTTATTCTTTTTTTTTTTTTTTTTGCCTGATGCTAAGAGTTGATTGGCTCTTTCTACTTTTCCTGAAGATTGAGGCCTCCAGACACAATGTATATAATAAGAAATGTCCAATGCTTTAGAGACCTCTTGGGTGACTTCAGAAGTAAATGATGTCCCATTGTCACTTTGTACTGACCTGGAAGACTAGGTTATAACAAAGTGGACTGGAATGGGTGAATTTAACTCTGCTGCTGCTGCTGCTAAGTCGCTTCAGTCGTGTCCGACTCTGTGCGACCCCATAGACGGCAGCCCACCAGGCTCCACCATCCCTGGGATTCTCCAGGCAAGAACACTGGAGTGGGTTGCCATTTCCTTCTCCAATGCATGAGAGGGAAAAGTGAAAGTGAAGTCACTGAGTCGTGTCCAACTCAGCGACCCCATGGACTGCAGCCTACCAGGCTCCTCTGTCCATGGGATTTTCCAGGCAAGAGTACTGGAGTGGAATGCCATTGCCTTCTCCCAGATGACCATTATATCTACTACTGTCGGCAGGAAACCCTTAGAATAAGTGGAGTAGCCATCATGGTCAACAAAAAAGTACAAAATGCAGTATTTGGATGCAGTCTCAAAAAGGACAGAATGATCTCTGTTCGTTTTCAAGGCAAACCATTTATTACCACGGTAATCCAAGTCTATGCCCTGAGCAGTAACATTGAAGAAGCTGAAGTTGGAGGTTCTATGAAGACCTACAAAACCTTTTAGAACTAACACCCCCCAAAAGATGTCCTTTTCATTAGAAGGGACTGGAATGCAAAAGTAGGAAGTCAAGAAACACCTAGAATAACAGGCAAAATTGACCTTGGAGTACAGAATGAAGCAGGGCAAACACTAACAGAGTATTGCCAGAGAACACACTGTCATAGCAAACACCCTCTTCCAACAACACAAAAGACTCTACACATGGACATCACCAGATAGTCAACACCGAAATCAGATTGATTATATTCTTTGCAGCCAAAGATGGAGAAGCTCTCTACTGTCAGCAAAAACAAGACTGGGACCTGACTTTGGCTCACATCATGAACTCCTTATTGCCAAATCAGACTTAAATTGAAGAAAGTAGGGAAAACCACTAGACCATTCAGCTATCACCTAAATCAAATCCCTTATGATTATACAGTGGGAGTGAGAAATAGATTTAAGGGACTACATCTGATAGACAGATGCCTGAAGAATTATGGACGGAGGTTCATGACATTGTGCAGGAGACAGGGATCAAGACCATCTTCAAGAAAAGGAAATGCAAAAAAGCAAAGTGGCTGTCTGGAGAGGTCTTACAAATAGCTGTGAAAAGAAAAGAAGTGAAAAGCAAAGGAGAAAAGGAGAGACATATCCATTTGAGTGCAGAGTTCCAAAGAATAGCAAGGGGAGATAAGAAAGCCTTCCTCAGTGATCAGTGCAGAGAAATAGAGGAAGACAATAGAAAGGGGAAGACTAGAGATCTCTTCAAGAAAATCAGAGATACAGGGGAACATTTCATGCAAAGATGGGCTCCATAAAGGACAGAAACGGTCTGGACCTAATAGAAGCAGAAGATATTAAGAAGAGGTGGCAAGAATACGCAGAAGAACTGTACAAAAAAGATCTTCACGACCCAGATAATCATGATGGTGTGATCACTCACCTAGAGCCAGACATCCTGGAATGTGAAGTCAAGTGGGCCTTAGGAAGCATCACTATGAACAAAGCTAGTGGAGGTGATGGAATTCCAGTTGAGCTACTTCAAATCCTGAAAGATGATGCTGTGAAAGTGCTGCACTCAATATGACAGCAAATTGGGAAAACTCAGCAGTGGCCACAGGACTGGAAAAGGTCAGTTTTCATTCCAATCCCAAAGAAAGGCAATGCCAAAGAATGCTCAGACTACTGCACAATTGCACTCATCTCACATGCTAGTAAAGTAATGCTCAAAATTCTCCAAGCCAGGCTTCAGCAATACGTGAACCGTGAACTTCCAGATGTTCAAGCTGGTTTTAGAAAAGGCAGAGGAACCAGAGATCAAATTGCCAACATCCGCTGGATCATCAAAAAAGCAAGGGAGTTCTAGAAAAACATCTGCTTCTGTTTTATTGGCTACGCCAAAGCCTTTGACTGTGTGGATCACAATAAACTGTGGAAAATTCTGCAAGAGATGGGAATACCAAACCACCTGACCTGTCTCTTGAGAAATCTATATGCAGGTCAGGAAGCAACAGTTAGCACTGGACAGGGAACAACAGACTGGTTCCAAATCGGGAAATGAGTATGTCAAGGCTGTATATTGTCACCCTGCTTATTTAACTTATATGCAGAGTACATCATAAGAAACGCTGGGCTGGATAAAGCAGAAGCTGAAATCAAGATTACCGGGAGAAATATCAATAACCTCAGATATGCAGATGACACCACCCTATGACAGAAAGTGAAGAAGAACTAAAGAGCCTCTTGATGAAAGTGAAAGAGGAGAGAGCAAAAGTTGGCTTAAAACTCAACATTCAGAAAACTAAGATCATGGCATGCAGTCCCATCATTTCATGTCAAATAGATGGGGAAACAATGGAAACAGTGGCTGACTTTATTTTGGGGGGCTCCAAAATCACTGAAGATGGTGATTACAGCCATGAAATTAAAAGATGCTTACTCCTTGGAAGGAAAGTTATGACCAACCTAGACAACATATTAAAAGGCGGAGGCATTACTTTGCCGACAAAGGTCCATCTAGTCAAGGCTATGGTTTTTCCAGTGGTCATGTATGGATGTGAGAGTTGGACTATAAAGAAAGCTGAGCACCAAAGTATTGATGCTTTTGAACTGTGGTGTTGGAGAAGCCTCTTAAGAGTCCTTTGGACTGCAAGGAGATCCAACCAGTCCATTCTAAAGGAGATCAGTCCTGAGTGTTCATTGGAAGGACTGATGCTGAAGCCGAAACTCCAATACTTTGGCCACCTGATGTGAAGAGCTGACTCGTTTGAAAAGAGCCTGATGCTGGGAAAGATTGAAGGTTGGAGGAGAAGGGGTTGATAGAGGATGAGATGGCTGGATGGCATCACCAACTTGATGGAAATGAGTTTGGGTAAACTCCAGGAGTTGGTGATGGACAGGGAGGCCTGGCATCTTGTGGTCCGTGGTGTCACAAAGAGTTGGACATGACTGAGTGACTCAACTGAACTGAACTGTAAGCTAACTGACACACCCAGAGGTGGCAGGACAGCTCCTAGGCACTGTCAAAATAGGAGGAGTGGGTGGTTTCCCAATGGCTGGGATGATCCTCCCAGTCCTTAGCATATGAATTCAGCCAGCTGTCAAAATGCAGACAGACTGCATTCCATGGCCTAAGTCCATGACCTAAACCCTTGCCCTGTGCAATGGCCCACACCCTGCAGTGTGCTTCGTTCTGAATCCTAACAAATCCACCTCTTACCTGTCACTGTGTCTCTCACTTAAGTTTTGTAATGAAACGTCATAGCCTGAGCTTCTTTAGCTCCTGATGCCAGGCATCCTGGGTTTTGGCCAGGCTCAAGTCCTGGGAGAGAGGAAATGAAGGATGGGAGGAAAAAGCAGTGGGGGAAAACGTGCCAAGGAATCCCCTTCAAAGCCTGCCAGAAAATCTGCTAAATACCTGATGTGTGCTCACAGTTTTCATTGGCCTGATCCTTCACACAGAGAAGATTAAGGACAGAAGAACCCCCACCGGCTTGGGCAACAGCTCCTGGAGCTCAGCAGAGAGTGCCTTTGGGACATACTGAGGAGTAGCCTCTCCAGAGTCCCTCAGCTGCACCCACTGCCACTCGCCTGTTCCCAGGGGGTTCCAGGAAACAAGAAATGAGAGATTGTAAAGGAATTAAGATTGCGTTAAGTATATGTCCCTCCAGCCATAGGAGTGAGGACTTCCTACCTTAACAGGAGGTCTTCCCAAATCTGAGACCGAGCCTCGTGAGCTTTCTGCTGAGTTCATTTTTTGCTGTCCCAGTTTCCAGCATGATGGGCTTCTTGTCACTTCCCCTGTGCTGGGTTTTCTTCGCGTTCCGCTTCCACTGTGGGAGCTTTCACAAGCTGGGCTTCTGCTGTGCTTGGCCTCCTCCTTGCAGAGACTGCACAGAGGTTGTTTCAGCCAGGTTATATTCGAGTCAGGGCACCATAGATGTCAGGGGAGTGTATTCTCTGTTCTGTCTCGTCACAACAAAGATTTGAAGCAACGGACGTTAAAGCCCTCGGTGTGTCGCAGCTCTCGGACAGATCAGTGTTACAGCTTCGTGTTACATTCAGTTTTATTTAGAAAATAAAGGAAATTACATTGAGACACGAGGGCATGCCGACCAAAAAGATGCGAAGAGAAGAGAGAAAGAGAGCACGCACGGGCAGCAGAGAGACTCCAAGACCTTTGACTCCTCTTTTATATGTTTTTCCTCCCCCTGGGCCTGCCCTATGTATATTGGGCTAGCCAGGAGTGCTGTTTGTTCTGCCTGAGGTCCTCACTCCAGTCTTTGGACTTCTCTTTGTTCTGTTTTAGCAGGCTTTTCTCTTCCTTGTCTTTTAGCCACCGCTATTCTGGACTCCTTTTTCCTATTCTAGCTATCTAACACAGCCTTTGGAGAAGGCAATGGCACCCCACTCCAGCACTCTTGCCGGGAGAATGCCATGGAGGGAGGAGCCTGGTGGGCTGCAGTCCACGGGGTCGCAAAGAGTCGGGCACGACTGAGAGACAAACTACAACTACAACTACAACACAACGTTAGGGCTTCCCTGGGGGCTCAGACGGTGAAACGCCTGCCTGCAATGCGGGAGACCCGGGTTCGATTCCTGGGTCGGGAAGATCCCCTGGAGAAGGAAATGGCAATCCACTCCAGCACTCTTGCTGGAAAATACCATGGACGGAGGAGCCTGATAGGCTACAGTTCATGGGATCACAAAGAGTCGGACACGACTGAGCGACTTTAGACTCAGAACACAACCTTATGTTGTTATAGCCACACGTTTCAGGAAACAAACAAACTCACTCAGAAGGACAATGCAGATAGTGGAGTGCAGTTTATTACGCCAGTGGGCCCAAGGCAGAGTCTCCTCTTAGCCAAGGACTACGACCGGTTTTAATGAAAACCTTATATACCCTAAGTGTGCGTGCCCAAACCCACCTCCTCAAATTCTCTGAAACTAGTCTGAACAAAGGAAAAGAAAGATACAATCAAAGTTAATCCATGATTCATATGCCTTAAGCCTAGGTAGTTGCTGCTGCTAAGCTGCTAAGTCGCTTCACTCGTGTCCGACTCTGTGTGACCCCATAGACGGCAGCCCAAGAACACTGGAGTGGGTTGCCATTTCCTTCTCCAATGCATGAAAGTGAAAAGTGAAAGTGAAGTCGCTCAGTCGTGTCTGACTCTTCGCAACCCCATGGACTGAAGCCTACCAGGCTCCTCTGTCCATGGGATTTTCCGGGCAAGAGTACTGGAGTGGGGTGCCATTGCCTTCTCCAAACCTAGGGCTCCAGTGCCTAAAAGAATACCCTAATCATCTGTGTAACCACATAGAATCATAAATTCTATTATGCTTATTGGGGTATGACCACAGACCTGTTGGTAATTGTCCACTGTTTCACAGAGTCTAAGTATGAGCCCTGGGGCTCTTCCTTCCGGGAGCCTGGTTTTCCAGTTGGTTGTCATTTCTACTGATACTGGGCATATAGCTCAAAGTCCACAGTCTGGCCCAAGACGGAGCCCTGCTTTCAAGACGGAGCCTGTTCTGTCTGTTTCCTCCTTCCTTCCCCACTCAGGATGCTCTTAACTCATAGTATGAGCATCACCCATAGGGATATATTGCGTGGCTCTCTCACCGCCAGTTTGGAAGAATGACACCAACCTTTGGGTTACAAAGTTCATAATACATTGTAAAATGCAGGATCCACAAAGCAGAAATATCAAAGTAATTATAACAATGGTAAGTATAGTTTTCCACCAATCATCCTTCACCCAAGATAGGACCGAAGTCCAAGAAGAAAGATCATCATCAGACATAGCTTTTACCTGACCTTTCATGTCACCTAGGGTGGCTGATATATTGCCAGATAAATCAGGAATATATACACAACATTCAACTTTAACTGTAGCACATAGCTGAAACTATGGTTAGTCTCAAGATGACACTGGCAAGTTCTTGTAGCAGCAGTTGATTGTACAGCTTCCTCTCTTTTTCTTCTTTAAGATGCTCTTGGTTTCACGAGGACCAGTGGGGTCCTGTTGTATAGTCCACTCGGTGTCCTCTGGGTGGGTCTGTGTGGTATGCTCTCTTCACCCTCATGTGGTGGACCCAAGGAGGGACACCTGAAACGTTAACTGCCATGGGGGTGGTTAGAACAACAGTACATGGACCCTTCAAATGTGGGCCCAAGCAGTCATTTTTCCAGTCCTTGACTCACACCTGATCCCCGGGCACAAATTCGTGAGTCTTTTCCCCAAGGGGGAATGGCACCCTTTCTTGTACAAACTTAGTTACCTGATTTATTACCTTTCCCAGTTGTTCCATCTGCTGTGAAATCTCATCTCCCCTCACCTGAGGCAAATTTGTTGACACCTGTTTTATTATGGGAGGGGCCTCCCATACACAATTTCATACGGAGAATAGCCTTGGGACCGTGGGGTCATCCCGAGTCTGAGCAGAGCTCGTGGAAGTACGTCCACCCAGGAGGAGTCGGTCTCTATGATCCACTTGCAGAATGTCTGTTTTATGTGTCTGGTTGGTTTGTTACACCATCCCAGAACTCTGGGGCCTATATGCCATATATAATTTCCACTGGATATTTAGAGCTTTACATACCTGTTGAATTAAGTCGGCTACAAAGGCAGGGCCATTGTCTGATCCTATACTGATTGGGAACCCAAATCGGGGGGTTATTTCTCGAAGCAGACAGTGAGCCACTTCATTTGCTTTTTCAGTTCGGGTGGGGAAGCCTCCACGCATCCTGAGAAGGTACATACCATGAGTGTTGGCAGGGTTTAAAGTCCACTTCAGTTTAGTTCAGTTCAGTCGCTCAGTCGGGTCCAACTCTTTGCAGCCCCATGAATCACAGCACGCCAGGCCTCCCTGTCCATTACCATCTCCCAGAGTTCACTCAGACTCGCGTCCATCGAGTCCGTGATGCCATCCAGCCATCTCATCCTCTGTCATCCCCTTCTCCTCCTGCCCCCAATTCCTCCCAGCATCAGAGTCTTTTCCAGTGATTCAACTCTTCTCATGAGGTGGCCAAAGTATTGGAGTTTCAGTCTTAGCATCATTCCTTCCAAAGAAATCCCAGGGCTTATCTCCTCTAGAATGGACTGGTTGGATCTCCTGGCAGTCCAAAGGACTCTCAAGAGTCTTCTCCAACACCACAGTTCAAAAGCATCAATTCTTCAGCGCTCAGCTTTCTTCACAGTCCAACTCTCACATCCATACATGACCACTGGAAAAACAACAGCCTTGACTAGACGAACCTTTGTTGGCAAAGTAATGTCTCTGCTTTTCAGTATGCTATCTAGGTTGGTCATAACTTTTCTTCCAAGGAGTAAGTGTCTTTTAATTTCATGGCTGAGGACTTAGAGTGCCTTTTAACTGTATTCCTGGAGGTTTTTGTTTATGTCCAGGGGCAGCATTGACCTTTTTCATTTTTGGTGGCCTTTTCTGCTTCAGCCAGCTGGTCTTGGGCCGGGGTATACTGTGGGGCAAAGTTAACTCAGGCATTTTTGAGAGTACAAAGGTTCTGACAGATCCCCCACCAGCAGCCCCAAATTTCTCAGCCACATGTTTTGCAGCATTATCTGCTAGTTGGTTTCCCGGTGTTTGTGGTGTGTCTTCCTTTTCATGACCTCAACAATGCATCACTGCTACCTTTTCGGGATCCCATACAGCATCTAATAGAGTCAAGATTTATTCTTTGTTTTTAATGTCCTTTCTGTTGGCTGTCAGAAGACCTCTCTCTTTATGTAAAGCCCCATGTACATTTATAGTAGCAAAAGCATACCTGGAGTCTGTGTAAATGTTTGTCTTCTTACCTTTTGACAGCTGAAGGGCCCGGATTAGAGCATATAGTTCAGCCCCTTGAGAGGACCAGTGTGATGGCAGACAGCTAGCCTCAATGATGGTTTCTTCCATGACTACTGTACATCTCGACAATCATTGTCATTGTTTCACCAGGCTGGTGCCTTTGGTGCTAAGGACCCAATCTGGGCCTGGGATATGCTGGTCTCTCATGTCAGGTCTGCTGGCTAAACTTCTTCTAGGATTTCCTTGCAATCATGTGAGGGCCCACCTTCTCCCACAGGAAGGAGAGTGGCCAGATTCAGGGCCTGACAAGGCTCAATAGTAACATGGGGGTTCTCACATAACAGTCCCTGGTACTGAGTAATCTGGGATGTCAACAGCTGTTTATGGGGGTCCCCTCACAGGAGAGTGTTTACCTCATGTGGGACTTTTATGATCAAATCTTGGCCCAAAGTCAGCTTGGTTGCTTCCCAGACCAGTAAGGCAACCACAGTAACTGCCTGTAAGCACCCCAGCCACCCAGTGGCAAACTTGTCCAGCTGTTTCAAGAGAAGCCACAGGTCTGTCCCATGTCCCCGTAGTCTGGGACAACACTCCCATAGCCACCTGGTCCTTTTCAGTCACGTAAAGAGAGAGAGGTCTAGTCAAGGCTATGGTTTTTCCAGTGGTCATGTGTGGATGTGAGAGATGGACTGTGAAGAAAGCTGAGCGCTGAAGAATTGATGCTTTTGAACTGTGGTGTTGGAGAAGACTCTTGAGAGTCCCTTGGACTGCAAGGAGATCCAACCAGTCCATTCTGAAGGAGATCAACCCTGGGATTTCTTTGGAGGGAATGATGCTAAAGCTGAAACTCCAGTACTTTGGCCACCTCATGCGAAGAGTTGACTCATTGGAAAAGACTCTGATGCTAGGAGGGATTGGGGGCAGGAGGAGAAGGGGACGACCGAGGATGAGATGGCTGGATGGCATCACGGACTCGATGGATGTGAGTCTGAGTGAACTCCGGGAGTTGGTGATGGACAGGGAGGCCTGGGGCGCTGCAATTCATGGGGTCACAAAGAGCCGGACATGACTGAGCGACTGAACTGAACTGATAATACGTTTACAGTATTAAAAAACATGCAGGTCATAAAAACCCTGGACCTCATCTCCAATTATTTTGAAAGCAAATTCCCAGATATCTAATTTCATCCATAAACACGTATCTCCACAAGACAAGGGCGTTTAAAAAAGTGAGCGTCGCTCAGTCGTGTCCGCCTCTTTGCGACCCCACGGACGACACAGTCCCTGGAATTCTCCAGAACACTGGAGGGGGCCGCCGGTCCCTCCGCCAGCGTATCTTCTAGACTCAGGGATCGAACCCGGGCCTCCCACGCTGCAGGCGGACTCGTCACCAGCCGAGCCCCCGGGAGGCCCTGGGCCTTTAGAAACGTCCCCGGCCCCAGTCGGATTAGACGCGTCCGTCGGGAAAGCCTGGGCCAAGCCTCCCGCGCGCCCGCGCGCCCCCGGCCGCCGGGCCTCCCCACTCGGCCCCGGCCCTCCAGGCCCGCGGGAAGGCGCCCGCAGGCTCGGCCCGTCGCGGACGGCGGGACCGCCCTGCCCCTGCGCTAGGCTGGGAAGGCGGAACCCGTGTTGGCTCCCCTGCGCGTCCCGCGGGGAGCGACTTTTCAGCTGCACCGAGGACAGCCTCCGCTCGCTCGATTGGCAGCGAGCACCGGAAGCGGCGGGGCGCCGGAAGCGGCAGGGCACCGGAAGCGGCGGGGCGCCGGAAGCGGCAGGGCGCCGGAAGCGGCGGCCGAGGGTTGCGCTGCGGCGGACGCGCGGCCGGGCACGGGCGCGCGGTGTCCCGGGGGCTGTAGGCGCGAGGCAGCCGTCGACGGTCGTGATGGAGCGGGGCCCGGGCGACCGCCCCGCCAGCGCCCTTTTCGCCGGCTTCCGGGCCTTGGGGCTCTTCAGCAGCGACATTCCCCACGCGGTGCGGTTCAGCGCGCTGAAGCGCCGGTTCTACGTGACCACGTGCGTGGGCAAGAGCTTCCACACCTACGACGTGAGTGCCCCGGGGCCGCGCGCCCTCCGCCCAGGCCGCCGGCGTGTGCCGCGCGCCTGCGACGAGCTCTGGCGGCGGTCGGGCTGGGGGAGGTCCCGGAGCCGCGGCCGCCCAGAAGCGCGGGGAAGGAGCGTGCTCCCCCGCCCCTTTTAATTAGAGTTGCAAGCCGTCTCGGTGCGGCTCCCGAGGAGAACCGCGGGAGAGCTGCGGGCTAAAATCCACTGGGGTAACGGGAGGGCGAGATTAGAGACGGTTTACGCGACTGTCCACACTTGATAGCAGATTAATTTCCCTAAACTTCCCCTGAAGTTTCCCCCATCTATTTTCTGCCACCATGACAGAGTTCAGCGGTGCCACATCCTCGAAACCTTGCAGCGTTTCTTTCCGAGAAGAATGTTCGTTATTTTGTAGCAACGTTACATGGGCTAGGAAACTAAATCTCAGAAAAAAACTGTTACTTGCCCAAGGCCTTCCTTTTTGTTACTGATGGTTTTTCCTCTAAAATATGTCATCAGTCTTTGAAATAGCCTTTAGTTGCTGTTTCTTCTTTCGTCTTCTCTAGATGAAGGTATGCTCTGTGAAAGGTGGGGCCTTACTTGAAGTTAAAACTAGTCAGTGTTAATTAAGCACTTTTCCTGGAAACTGATGTAAAGTTGTACTCCTAGAAAATATAAGCTTTCCTTGAAGCATTGTGAAAATCAGGTGGATTGTTAGCAAGAAGAACTGGTTGTTGGTAGCAGGTAGAATTAGTGGAAGAGCAAGTGAGGAACGGAAAGGGAAGGCCATCTCAGCGATGGAGGCGGTGCTGGTGATGGCACCTAACGCTTATTGAGGATTTACTGTATGACTGACTCCATTCTAACTCTTCACGCAAATTTTACTCATTGAATCCTTACAGTAATGCATAAAATTAGGGACCTATTTTAATCTTTAATTTATAGGTTAGGAATTTGAGGTACAGAGCGGTTGAGTAACTCTGAAAGTCACATAGCTGGATCAGTAACCATAGGTTGGCGCCCACAAACTACAGCCTGCAAGCCAATTCTGCCAACATTTTGTTTTTGTATGAACTATCACATTATTATTTTTGTATGACCTATCACATTATTATTTTTGTGTGTGTCTACTCTCAATTAAGAAACATAGATTATTTAATTCATCTTCAAGAGCGCTTTTAGTCTTATACCCTTCTGTGCTCTATGCTTCTGAGCTAGATGGTTTTGACGTTTTTAAATGGCCGGGAAATAATCAAAAGAAAAATAATATTTCATAGCATATGACAGTTTTAAAAATTATTATTATATATCCATAAATCAAATTTATTGGAATACAGTCATGCATATATATTTTTTTTATCTTATGCGGCTGCTTCTGTGATGTATTAATCAGTTGAGTGATTGCAACAAAGACCACACAGATTGCAAAGCCTTAAAATATGTATTACATGACCCATATACAAAACTATACATGATGCCTACCCTTCCATCACTGATGAAATAGTAGAAAATATAAACTTCCCTAGTAATGAGAATGGGCTTCCCTGGTGGCTCAGATTGTAAAAGAATCTGCCTGCAACGCAGGAGACCTGAGTTCGAGCCCTGGGTCAGGAAGATCTCCTGGAGAAAGGCATGGCTTTCTTGCCTGGTATTCCGGCATCTCCGGTATTCTTGCCTGGAGAACTCCATGGACAGAGGAGCCTGGTGGGCTACAGTCTGTGGAGCCTCGAAGAGTTGGACACGACTGAGCGACTAACCTGCTAATAATGAAAATTAGTATCATCAGTAAGTGTCTTTTTAAGGAAGGACCGCATAGCAAATTTGTGTATGAGGTTAGAGCTTAATCTTTAAGTGCCAGATTATTATGTTTTTGTTAGTAACAATTTAATCATTTGTTCTCTTTTTTAAAAACAGGTTCAGAAACTTAGTCTGGTTGCAGTAAGTAAGTATAGACTTTATCCTGAATTTGTGCATGTTTAGTATCTTTTAACATTCTTTTAAAATTTTGACTTAAATTTAAGACTTGTGAAACATAAAGACATAGGCACGTATTTATGGTAAACGTACATAGCTAACAAAAACATCCAGGACAGGATTGTTTGTTACTTTCAGTTGTCATTTCTCTTTGATCTTCTTTAAACTAATTCATCTCTTTCTTTGTGGTTTACAACATTGATATTTTTAGAGTAGTGTAGGCTAGTCTTTTTTAAAGAATATTTTTCAATTTGACTTTTTCTGATACTTCCTCATGATTAGATTCAGGTTCTGCAGTGTTGCAAGAGTAGCAAAGAAATGATGCTGAATTCTCAGCGAACCATATCAGGAGGCACATGCTATTGCTTTTTCTTGGCAGTGTAAACTTTGATTATTTGGTTAAGGTGACATTTATCAAGCAGCTCTTTTTGAAGACTTGCCCTTGTAGCTAATAAATGTAGTAAGTGCATGTGGTAAGATACATTGAAAGTGAAACTGAAGTCGCTCAGTCCTGTCCAACTCTTTGCGACCCCATGGACTGTAGCCTACCACATTCCTCCATCCATGGGATTTCCCAAGCAAGAGTACTGGAGTGGATTGCCATTTCCTTTTCCAGGGGATCTTCGCGACCCAGGGATCGAACCTGAGTCTTCCTCATTGTAGGTAGATGCTCTACATCTCAGACGGTAAAGCGTCTGCCTACCATGCTTACACACTGGAAGGAAAGTTATGACCAACCTAGACAGCATATTTAAAAGCAGAGATATTACTTTGCCAGCAAAGGTCCATCTAGTCAAGGCTATGGTTTTTCCAGTGGTCATGTATGGATGTGAAAGTTGGACTATAAAGAAAGCTGAACACTGAAGAATTGATGCTTTTGAACTGTGGTGTTGGAGAAGATTCTCGAGAGTCCCTTGGACTGCAACGAGATCCAACCAGTCCATCCTAAAGGAGATCAGTTCTAGGTGTTCATTGGAGGGTCTGATGTTGAAGCTGAAACTCCAGTACTTTGGCCAGCTGATGCGAAGAGCTGACTCATTGGAAAAGACCCTGATGCTGGGAAAGAGTGAGAGCAGGAGGAGAAGGGGATGACAGAGGATGAGATGGTTGGATGGCATCACCGACTCGATGGACATGGGTTTAGGTGAACTCCTGGAGTTGGTGATGGACAGGGAGGCCTGGCGTGCTGCGATTCATGGGGTCGCAAAGAGTCGGACACAACTGAGCGACTGAACTGAACAATGAGGAAGACCTGGGTTCGATCCCTGGGTCATGAAGATCCCCTGGAGAAGGAAATGGCAATCCACTGCAGGACTCTTGCTTGGGAAATCCCATGGACAGAGGAGCATGGTATGCTACAGTCCATGGGGTTGCAAAGAGTCGGACAGGACTGAGCAACTTCACTTTCACTTTAAATAGTCTTTACTATTCAAAGTTTCATGTACTGCTGACTATCATTTAGTCGTGATTCTCACCTGAGTTATTAGTAGGATGATTATCAAATAGTGGTTTTCTGATTCTATCATTCCATTGTAAGAAAGAGTTTTCCTTTTTTCCCGGGGTCCAGCCCCGGTGGATCCAGGGAATTCGAAGGTGGGGACGGCGTCGGCGTCATTGGAAAAATTACAGATATAGAGAGAGATTAGAAACGGATAGTGTAGTAGGAAGATAGTGTAGTGGAGAAAAGGAGGCTGAATCCAGATGGGAATTCAGCCTGAGAAACGGGAGCAAGAAAGAAGCGACATGGTGGAATCAGTCTTTCTGGAAACTGATCCGATTTCTTTATTTTGGGGTTTGCTTATATACCTTTTGTTACACATAGGGATGAATACAGAGTCACGCGGGGGTCTTAGGGATATTACATCATCTTCTGGCCATGAGTGAGACCTGCTGACATTCTATGATCCTTTCTTTCTGATAACCAAAAACCTTATTTCTTCCAAGGGTGTTTTTTCTTAAACCAGGCACCACCCTCCAGATAAAGTTGCATTCCTATAGGGTGAGGGTGTAGTGAGTTACAATCAAGAAAGGAACTTATTTAACCCAAGGTTAACAGGATTAATCTTAAAGGTTAATACCTATCTCTCCTATATGCTTAAAGGTTAATATTTATTTCTCCTATATGTTTAAAGGTTAATACTTATTTCTCCTATATGTTAGTTATATTCATTATAAGGGCAGGGAACGTGGAGATTTAGCAGCAAACATCAACCCAACAAATGAAAATCCTTTCACCAATCCTCCCCTTAAGATCTAGTCTTAAGATAGTGATCAAGTTACATTTTTACATGGCAAGGACACAGTGATTTATAACAAAGCACAGTGATCTATTACAAAAGAGAAAATCCATTAACTCAAAAAGTCTAGTATTGCTAACATCAAAAACTACTATATTTCCTTTTCTATATTCCAAATACATTGATTAATATATTCCTAGGTGCCTAAGGATATGGAGGCCTGGCGGCAATCATTGACTCAATGAGAAGAAAAAGCCCTATGCTAATCAAGACTCTCAAAATACTCCAAAACTCTCTGCAGCTGTTTATGGTTGAGAAGTAGTAAACAATCATGTGCCTAGTGGCAGGAGTATGGATAATCCTGTCACACAAGCTAGGCTGTCAGCAGAGAGGTCTGACCTGAGACATCCTTGTCCCACGCAGAGCAGGGCATTAGCAGCAATTATTGGCACAACAAATGAAAAAACCCTTCACCAATATAATTCCTAACCAACACACTATACTAATAATTTCTAACTCCCAAAAAGAATTTGCCTTTAGTAAGTCTAAAACATCTCATGCCTCTCAGATTGGGAGGCTGTAAACAATCACATGTGGCCGGACGAACCTATACAGGCAGGCTAGATAACCTTCAGAGCAGTCCGTAAGCTGAAACACTCTTGTCACGCCCAGGAATTTTTATTGCCTTGGAGCTGCACGTTTACTCCTCCTCCGAGAGAAACGGTTATGGGGGAGAGCCCCCCGTAAAGTCAGAGGTGTAGGCGAGAGCATAAAACAGACTCTGGTTTTGGGGTAGAGGCGTGGGAACAGGGGGTTTCCTGAGGCTTGATCACGCCTTTGTGTATGCCAAGCCTCCTTCCTCATGACCTTTGCCATGGGCGGAGTTCCTCACGCTGGCTCCCAACACTTTTTCCCACACTCTTGATATTTTCTTGCAATGGAAGATTTTTTTTTTTTTTAACTCTTATAGAATGAAGAGGTTGCCAGAACTGAGAGATTCTAGTTTCACCATCAGTTGTGATCTTTGTAAGAAAAACAGAGCTATATGAATTTAGAGTATATGTCTGATAAATTTAATTTTTTAGAAAGATTATAGAAGGCTGTAGGGGGCAATACTAAAATGATAAACCTATAAAAATAGTATTTGGAAATGTAATAACAGCGTGAATGATACTTAATTCTCTTACGTTTTAACGGTCCTGCCCCCAAAATGGAAAATAAAAAGTAAAAGCCCATGTGACCATGGCAGTGAGAGAGGATCAAGAAATCCTCATGAGAGGCGGCCGGAGGTGACAGGCATGTTTACCTCGGAGAAGACTCGGTGGGCACCATGCTGTTCACTTGAGAGGGGCAGAGTGTAGAATATCATGGAATTTTTTTTTAAGTTACTCCAAATGGTGGGGTTAAGAGTTCTCAGTTTTGACCTACTTTTAAAATATTCTGAAGTTAATAGGAGCTTGATGTTGCTGAAGGCATTCACGTGGAGATTAGATGACCATCTGCCAGAGTTTTGTGTATTTGAGTGAGGATTTTTTCCCCAAATAACCTCAGTTCTTCTCAATTCTTTAGGATTATGTTCTTGTGTCCGCAGATACTGGACATTAATTCTCTTAGGGAAAGTCAAGGTGATGTCATATTTTCATTGTGATTGTTTGTTATTAGATGTCTAAAATAACACTGAAGTCTAAATTTTATTTTATCTGAAGTTTAAATTTTATTTTATTAAATTTTATCTGATTGTTATACATACATATTTTTAAGTTATAAGAAATTAAAGATGTTATATGTATAATTGAAGTTTGTTTTTGTTCCAAAATCTTAAATATCTTTATTTCTTAAAAAATAGGTTTACTTCTTTCATTTTATATTTCTTTTTTTCCAGGTAACTCTCTCCCACAGGACATCTGCTGTATGGCAGCTGATGGGAGGTTAGTCTTTGCTGCTTATGGGAATGTTTTCTCTGCATTCGCCCGTAATAAAGAGGTTTGTATCATTGAACTATTTTGTATTTTGCAGTCAGTGATTGATTGTCGTGGTAGTGGGAGGGAACTTTAATGTTGCTCTTCTTTATCTGAGACACTCTTTGACGTTTTTTTTTGTTTGTTTTTTTTAATGTATATTCACTTTGCTGGAGGAAGAGAAAGTTGATTTCATCAAATTTTCATAATCGGTTAAAAGTGATGCTTTGGTTCGGTTTTCTTTGCCTGGGATCAACCTTAGAATCATCTGGGCAGCCAGCTGCTACAGCTTGTTTGTTTCTAACCAGGTCCTATCTCTGGAGTTTTCTCCTTTGTTTATTTGGTTGGGGTAGGATTCAGTCAAGAGTATTTTGAAAATATTTTCCTAAGAGATTCACATCTGTACCACTGCCTTATGTGAACTGATTTTTTTGTTATGAGCATCATAGCCCATGAGTCATTTTCTAAGACCCAGGTGCTTGCTGCCTATATAGAAGAAGCTAGGTCCTCTGCTCTCTCTCCTAAGGGAGGATCTTTTCTTGTCTTAATCTGCTCGTTGGTTTCTAAGTTTGTCCTGGGATGACTAATTTGAGAAATGACCTGGCGCTAATGGTCCAGAATGAAAGGGAATGTGGCCATGGGGATGGCTGGATAGCCAGGTGATGGAATTATTGTACTTCTCAAAGTCTGACTCAGGCTAATGACATTTGTTCCCAGCATTTTCCATCATCTCTACCCGTGGCAGAGGAAGGCAACTTAAAGTTCTTGAATGGGAGTTTTTGTTTTGAGAGTCAGTAAAAGTTTGTGTTTTTTTTTGGTAGAAAGTTAGGGTCCTTTTTTTGTTCAAAATATTGCAGTTTGTAGTTTTTCCTGAGAGAGTAATGTACAGGTTAGGAGTAGAATGGTATCAGAGACTATGAACTGTAGGAAACTGTTAACCATCCGTAGGGCCAGAAGGAGAAGGAAAAGAAATAGCATTCCTGGAGCCTACTGAGAACTGAAACCATGGGGGAAAGGACTGCTGTCAGGGAAAGAATGTCTGTGTCCAGACAAAGCTGTAGGAAAGACGTCAGGATATAGCGGGAGGGAACAGAAGACACCTTCGGTCGACCACCACCGACATCTCCAATCGGAAGATCTTGTAGGGTGAAAAGGTTTTACGTACTTTAACACGACCGACCGAACCGATTCCCCGGATCGAGAGACGCACGGAAGAGGGTTCGAACCGACCTTTCAACTCGGAGTTTCTGGAGTAAAGACACAAGGATCGGGTACAAAGGATTAACCTGAGAGACCCCCTCGACCACTTTTACACACTAAGGAACGACAAACAACTAGATTGGAACCCATCAGTTTTCAACCCGTAAAGAATTACACTCGTAGACAGAAGTCCTAAACACACCCCAAAGACAACAACAACAATTATACTTATTATTATATACTACATACTTATTATACTTTAAGAAAACTTAAAACTGTGACGTCCATCACGTATGGAAATTCCCAGTATTCCGTCTTTAGGTAGAAAACGTTGGGAAACCCCTGGTGCAATAGAGACAACTATGGCTGTCGCAAGAATAATAAACCGTGTATATAAGTCTTCCATTCTTTTGGGTAAATAATGAAATAGAACCTTATCATACACACATTGATTTTATAGAGACATTCCTACTGAAGATATGGTCTCCAAAGTGTACATCCGTCATTTTTTAAAAATTCTCGGAAATTACACATATTCCCTTTCCCCAAGATTCATTTTTTAACGATTCGTCAAAATTAATCGATCAACTCGACAAGTATTACGAAACGTAGTATCAAGAGGTTCAAATTACTGCACTATAAAAGAGATACACCTCTTAAAACCACATATGAATGTGGACTCATTATGAACTAAACATAAAAGTTGAACATTATCATTTGAACTTCTAGGTCAGTAGACTTCCTTTTATTTGTAGGAAAAAGATTCTTATACTCAGTGTGTCCTTTAATTGTGATTTTCTTAAACACTGTCACTGTGCTATGTTTGTAGGGCCATGTTATCACCAAAGGTTAGGAATTTATCACCAGAATAACCCCAGCTTTCGTCAGGTAAAAGACTGTGGGGTCTGATATGCGTTAAAGCTTTTAAGTTTTTTGATCTGTGTGCATTTTTACCGTTTGTTACCTCTTGATTAACTCATTTTTTGAGGTAGTATGTTTATTTTTAGTAGAAGTCTTAGGGATTGCCCTCCTGGCAGTCATTCCATGTTCTTATTCAGATTAGCCACTCTTGTTTTTCCTTTGCTTGAGTGGAGGGAACAGAATTTCAAACATAGTCCCTATGCAGATGGATATTAAAAGGCCTTTTATGAAGTTAGAGAATCTGACTCTTAAGAGTTCAGCCAGCTTTCTGTTGATACTGATACTCAGCTTTATGTTCCTCTTGGAGCAGCATGGTGTCTTCAGGGAGCAGTTTGTAGTGATCTTAAGTAAGACTGCTAGTTACAAATAGAGGCAAGGATCTTTTAAAATAATATTTAAGTAAAGGCTTCTGTAATTCTTGTCTGTTATCTGTGCTCCTTAAACTGGGGCACACATACTCCTGGAGTATGCCGCAGCCGATAGAATGGAACTAGGGTTTAAGAGAAGCGTTCGTTCTCTGACACTCAAGTTCGTTAGGAAATTCAGTGAGAAAATGTTTTCATTATGGATGAACTGTGAAGTGGAAAACGAAATTCATATGTAGGAATTTTAAGCATGTGGTGTTTCAAAAAATGTTTTCATCTTGGAGCAGAACACAGCAGGTTGTGCCATTTCCCACTCAACACAGCTGCAAGTTCTTTGCTCTCCTCCGCTTGAGGGTCTCCTGTGTAACTATGAGAAGCCCTGTTTTTAGTTTCATTTAAGTTTGCCTCTGACTTTTTACATGTTTGAGGAGCAGAGGAAACTCTTTAGATATTTCCTCCTTCCCTCCCATGCACTTGATTCAGAACATTAGCTGTCTCTTGATTAAATTATAAAACTACTAAGTCTGATCCCTTAGTGTCTTTTTTTTTTTTTTTTTTTTTTAACTCTTATTTTCATCCTATAAACCAGTTTGGCAGTGAGTAAAATTTTAAGTAGGATTGATATTAGAACTTTTAGAAAATTCTTGACAATCTGAATTTGCAAGTTGCCCCTTATCACATTTGTTTAATTTCTCAGGGAATGTTTATAAGTTAGGGTGTGTCTTTGGTTTATATTAGTACATAAATCTTTGATATGGTAGATTTTAAGTGCTAAATATATGGGTGTATGAAAAATATTTTAAACTGTTTTATGTATTATTTATAACCTTTACTTTTGTAGAAGAATACCTGCAATTGTCTTTCGATAAATCCGTATTTAAAATTTCTGCAATTCTGCACCCAAGTACCTACTTGAATAAAATACTTCTTGGCAGTGAACAAGGAAGCCTCCAGTTATGGAATGTAAAATCCAAGTAAGCTCTGTATTTACAACATAAGTGATTCCTGCCTTATCCTCGTCTATGACTCCCTAAAGCATTCTTGAAATCTCTCAGTTCTCCTTTATACCTTTTTTGGAGAGTTTTCAGTAAATATACCTGTTCCTGGGGTTGTTACTCATGGAAACACATATGTGAAAACTGGGATATGGTCCTGGAACATGGTAGGCAGCTTCATAAATGCTCATTAAATACTATATACTAGTATCCTGAGTCACTGTAAAGAATTCATAAAACTGTTATGAAGGCTTTAGTACACAAGATCAGAAAAATAATTGAGCTCATCACTGAAGAGCTTTTAGTTCTCAATAAACTAAAACATTAGATGGCGACACAAATCTGTTTATTTAGTGCTGGCATTTAGGTATGGTTTTCACGGTAGAAGCACATTCGTCTTCAAGCATAAACACGATGGATGTCTGTAATATTGTTAGTACAGCTAGGGGGCTAGATAAATGATGGTGAATACCTCTGCCTGTTACTTGTACATTTATCCAGAGAAAAGAGTGGCAGCTCAGTTTTCTTTATAATCATTAAAAGAGCAGTCAGAAATATTTGATCGTCCAGGTTTTCCTTTCCAATGCCCTTACAAATTCGAAAGGGAAAATAAGATTTTCAGAGGTTTAATGCTTATCCTATTAATTATTAATTTTAAATCAGTGTTTCTGTTCAACTTAACAAACATCATTGACTACCCATTCTGTAATAGGCTAGGAAATAATGATGGAAATATTCTGTGCTCCACAGTTCTCTCTTTAGGTTTTTTGTGAGAGTGGCCTAATCTGTGAAAAGTGCCTAAAGAATGTAATATATGAATAAGTGTTTTATTGTCATTATAGCAGTCTCAGGTGTCCCTGCTCTGTAAACTGTCACTCCTGGCTTGGCTCTGAAACTCAGCACAGCATCACTTGTCATGTGACAGTCATGTAACACACAAGCCGTGTTGTCAGTTCACTTCAGTTGCTCAGTCGTGTCTGACTCTTTGCGGCCCCATGAACCGCAGCACACCAGGCCTCCCTGTCCATCACCAGGGAGTATTCCTTTTTTGTGTTAGGTTTCTGATACCACATTGCGGTAAAAAGTGAGATCTGCCTGTATTCTAAGGTTTTATTTTAAATTGTGTCTGTCACATAAAATCGTTTTTACTCATGTATTTTATTTTCTTTCTCTTTTTAATTTCTCCAAGAAGCTGCATAGTATCGTAGTTCTTAGCAACTTAGGATCTGAGTCTCTCTGGGCTCTGTCAGTATTAGCTTTGTAATCTTAGCTTAATTTTTTCATGTAATTAAGTTTCTTAGTTTCTTAATCTGAAAAATGGTGCTGTTTATATCATAGCATTATTTTGAGTATTAGATAGATTAATATACCTACTTAGAACAATGTGGGGCAGAGTAAGAACTTAATAAAAGTTACTATATCATTTTTTAATATGTAGTTAATTCCCCCCCCCC
>SJXP01001423.1:851168-865869 GCA_006408505.1 Damaliscus lunatus | reverse complement strand
AATTCCCCCCCCCCCCAAAAATAGCTTTCAACTATTTTTTCTTTTGTAGTAAACTTCTATATACATTTGCGGGATGGAAAGTTGGAGTGACAGTGCTTCAGCAGGTTAGTATTTTTCTGTTAAGTTAGGTAAGAAATGAAGGCAGTAGTAGGATCTTTCAATTTCAGGGGCCAGCCATACGTGTGGGCCTAAAGGCAAAGTAATGCAAACTCTAGTTCTTTATAAAGATTGCCCTAAAAACAGTGTTTTGGAAATAGAATTGAAAACAATGCCTTTGTCTATAAATATTTGTGGAAACCTTTTTGCCTGGAATTAGTCTCTTAATTCTGTGATTGGTGTGGATCCACGTTTACCAATCATTTTGTAAGCATAGAGAGTCCAGTGCCTTGGTCAGAGTGGAGATGAGGTTTTTTTTCAGTGAAGCAAGTGAGTCTGTAGGTCGTACAGAGAACTTTGTCAGTGTGTTGAGATTTGTAGCTTGAGCTAATGGGTCTGTTCAGTTCAGTTCAGTCGCTCAGTCGTGTCTGACTCTGTGTGACCCCATGAACCACAGCATGCCAGGCCTCCCTGTCCATCATCAACTCCCAGAGTTTACTCAAACTTACCTCCATTGAGTCAGTGATGTCATCCAGCCATCTCATCCTCTGTCATCCCTTTCTCCTCCTACCTTCAATCAGTGCCCAGTATTAGCTATTTATTAGATGCTGGACTCTTCCAGATATAACTGCTTTTTGTCTTTATGAGTTTGTAGAACTGTATGTCTGAATGACTATTGCTGCAGAGAACCTTACATGTTGGACACATATACAGGCCATGTACCTTGTCTTTTCAAATATCCATTGCTTATACCTGCTCGGTTTATACACATTCCTCATTGTCTCACTTCCATCACCTTGCTTTGCTTTTACCTACCCAGAAGATCCCAAAGGGTCTTTGAGGGCCAGCCGTCATATTTGTTTCAGTATCCTCAGCTTCTACACAGGATCTCATGCATAGTAGTTACTTGATGGCAAATTAATTACATGTTTTAGCCTGATTTCATTTTGTGATGGTATTGGACATTGATCTTGTGTTCTTAAATAGAGAAATGTGTATAGAGTCTGTATGTAATACTATTGTATAAAATGAAGATTAAAATCATAAACTCTTAGAGCTGGAACAGACATTGTATAACCTATTTGCCTTTTAGCATGGGTTATAGGTTTTTCTTGTATTCTTTGGATAGACCATTCTTCACTTCCTTTGTAGTTGGCCTTTTCTGTTGCCATGCGTATGGCGAGCCTTCATATGTTTTCTAAGAGTTGTCTTTTTTTTATTTCCATTCAGGCAATAATGACCTGTATTGATTTCACGTATCAGCTCCTTTTGTATTATGGCTGTTTTCTTAACAAGTTAACTATGTTTGTGGGTGGAGAAGTGATGATGACTACCAGACTGAAGCTGGGAAGTAATTTGAAAAATCATTCCTAAATATATTCCATTATTAATACTTATTTTGGTAACACATAAATAATGATGTGATCATCAGTATTATTAAAGCTATTTGATTAAGAAAATAAGAAATTGAGTCATTTAATTTTCAGGCACCAGCTGTGGATGTTGTGGCTATTGGTCTCATGTCGGGTCAGGTTATCATTCACAACATTAAATTTGATGAAACGTTAATGAAGTTTCGTCAAGACTGGGGACCTATTACTTCGATTTCATTTCGCACAGGTAACTCTCAACTTGTTTATGGATGAAAATTAAGAACAGTTCAGAGGTATTACTTTGAAGTTCATAGAAATTTTCTTAATATTTGTTTATAATTTAATAGAAATGAATGAAATACTAGAATATAAAGAGCCAAAGGAATATTGGTAGATTATTGGTATGTAGTCTTTTATTTTAAATTTATCTTTATGGATTAAAAGAGTGGAGAGAAGCACTGTTGAGTGTAGTTGTTTGATGGTGCGTGTCTTCTTAGTGTGTTCTATCTTAACAACAGATGGTCACCCAGTAATGGCAGCTGGAAGCCCGTGTGGCCACATTGGACTCTGGGATCTAGAAGATAAAAAGTTAATCAATCAAATGAGAAATGCACATTCTACAGCGATTGCCGGACTGACATTTCTCCACAGAGAGCCGCTTCTGGTCACAAACGGTGCTGACAACGCTCTCAGGGTACTGTGGTTATTCCCACCTTCCTTTGGGCTATTATAAGCCTGCTTTAATGTATCAGCCTGAAACCTAGCAGGTGAAGGGAATATGGGATAAGACATTGATATAGATGAAATAAAAGGTGTAGCAGATTGCCTGATTTTCATGAAGGGAGAGAGTTGTGCTGTGCTCAGTTGTGTCCGACTCTTTGTGACCCCGTGAACTGTCACTCGCCAGGCTCTGTCCATGAGATTTTCCAGGCAAGATTATTGGAGTTGGAGAAAGTTAGACAGCTTATCTTTTCCCTAACCTGTACTCCAGGATCAGTGGTCTGCAGGCATTACCCAATGCCAGTAGATTTATGTAGAAGATGGTTTGACTGTTTGCAGATCACTGTGGGAAAGCTTTACTTTTCTTCATTTCTTGGCAGATATGGATATTTGATGGTCCCGCGGGTGAAGGCCGGCTTCTGAGATTCAGAATGGGACACAGCGCTCCTCTTACCAAAATCAGATATTATGGGCAGGATGGACGGCAGATTCTTAGTGCAAGTGAGTCTCTGCTGTGTGCCATTAGTTTAATTCAGCAAGTAATGAGAACAAAGTGTTTGATATTTATTAGGTTTGGTGTTTATACATTTTTAGATTCAGATGTCCCTTTGAGTGACTTGAAAATCTGGGTAAAATGCGGTGATTGTTTTTGAATACTTCAGGAAACACTAGCTGATATTACTTTCGTTTGGAACGTCATTCTATTTAGTAATCGTTGGAGTCAGAATGGACAGATTCCAAAAATGTGGCCATTGCCTATTCAGATAATCTGCTGGCATTTATTAGCACCTCATTTTATCCTTTGTTTTTACTAAATGGCTTTCCATGGGCGGTTGAATATTATAAATGAGGTAGTTACAATCAGCTTCCTTTTAAAGTGCTGCCAACTAACTTCAAGCTTTTCATAGAATCTAATTTTATAAGTGTCATGATTCAAATGGTCCATTGTTTTGATGAAGCTTGATTAGACATTTTCTGTGTATATCAACAGGTCAAGATGGAACACTTCAGTCATTTTCCACGGTACACGAAAAATTTAACAAGAGCTTAGGACATGGTAGGTTGTTGCAAAATGGAAAAAAAACTACTGGTCATAAAAAAATTCATCTCAAAGAGTCTGGGAGATAATCAGAGGAGGTATAATTACTAAATTTCCTCTTTCTTAGGATAAAATAAAATTTCTTTATATGAAAGAGCAGTAATAAGATTTGTAACTCAGTATTGCTGTAGAAGTGGTTCAGGTGCTACTGTAAGATTGAAGAGTTAGGTATCTTAGGTGGTAAAAACATAATGCTACCTTGCCGGGGTGCAGCCCCGGTGGATCCAGGGTGATTCGAAGGTGGGGACGGAGTCGGCATCCTTGGAAAAATACATATTTAATTATAGATATATAGAGAGATTAGAAACGGATAGTGTAGTAGCAAGATTAGTGGAGAAAAAGAGGCTGAATAACTTGGATTACGTGGAATAGCATCCATGCTCCAGATGGGAATTCAGCCAGAAAAACGAAGAGCAAGAAAGAACGACATGGGGGTATCAGTCTTTCTGGAAACTGATCCGATTTCTTTATTTTGGGGTTTGCTTATATACTTTTTGTTACATATAGGGATGAATACAGAGTCACACGGGGGTCAGCAGTCCTGACCTTTATCAAAATCAGGTGCTTCACATAAAAAGGTCTTAGGGATTTTATGATCCTTTCTTTCTGATAACCAAAAGCTTATTTGTTCCAAGGGTGTTTTTTCTTAAACCAGGCACCACCCTCCAAATAAAGTTACATTCCTATAGGGTGAGGGTGTAGTGAGTTACAATCAAGAAAGGAATTTATTTAACCCAAGGTTAACAGGATTAATCTTAAAGGTTACTACTTATTTCTCCTATATGTTAGTTATATTCATTATCAGGGCAGGGAATATGGAGATTTAGCAGCAAACATCAGCCCAACAAATGAAAATCCTTTCACCAATGCTCCCCTTAAGGTCTGTTTCGTCTTAAGATAGTAATAAAGTTACATTTTACATAGCAAGGACACAGTGATTTATAACAAAGTACAGTGATCTATTACAAAAGAGAAAATCCATTAACTCAAAAAGTCTAGTATTGCTAACATCAAAAACTACTATATTTCCTTTTCTATATTCCAAATACATCGAGTAATATATTCCCAGGTGCCTAAGGATATGGAGGCCTGGCGGCAATCATTGACTCAACAATAGGAAAAGCCCTATGCTAATTAAGACTCTCAAAATACTCCAAAACTCTCTGTGCTATTTATGGTTAAGAGGTAGTAAACAATCATGTGCCTAGTGGCAGGAGTATGGATCATCCTGTCACACAAGCTAGTCTGTCAGCAGAGAGGTCTGACCTGAGACATCCTTGTCCCACCCAGAGCAGGGAATTAGCAGCAGTTATTGACACAACAAATGAAAAACCCTTCATCAATATAATTCCTAACCAACCCACTATACTAATAATTTCCAACTCCCCAAAATAATTTGCCTTTAGTAAGTCTAAAACATCTCATGCCTCTCAGGTTGGGAGGCTGTAAACAATCACATGTGGCGGGACGAACCTATACAGGCGGGCTAGATAACCTTCAGAGGAGTCCGTAAGCTGAAACACTGTTGTCACGCCCAGGAATTTTTATTGCCTTGGAGCTGCAAGTTAACTCCTCCAAGAGAAATGGTTATGGGGGAGAGCCCCCTGTAAAGTCAGAGGTGTAGGTGAGAGCATAAAACAGACTCTGGTTTTGGGGTAGATGCTCGGGAACAGGGAGTTTCCTGAGGCTTGATCACGCCTTTGCGTATGCCAAGCCTCCTTCCTCATGACCTTTGCCATGGGCGGAGTTCCTTATGCTGGCCCCCCCAGCAGCAGTAATAAGATTTGTAACTCAGTATTGCTGTAGAAGTGGTTCAGGTGCTACTGTAAGATTGAAGAGTTAGGTATCTTAGGTGGTAAAAACATAATGCTATCACCCAAAAGACATTGATGATGTAACTGGAGCCATCTGCTCAGTTCAGTTGCTCAGTCGTATCCGACTCTGCGACCCCATGGATGGCAGCGCGCCAGGCCTCCCTGTCCATCACCAACTCCCAGAGTTCACCCAAACCGATGTCCATTGAGTTGGTGATGCCATCCAACCATCTCATCCTCTGTCGTCCGCTTCTTCTCCCACCTTCAGTCTTTCCCAGCATTAGGGTCTTTTCCAATAAGTCAGCTCTTCGTATCAGATGGCCAGAGTATTGGAGTTTCAGCTTCAACATCAGTCCTTCCAATGAACACTCAGGACTGATCTCCTTTAGGATGGACTGGTTGGATCTCCTTGCAGTCCAGGGGACTCTCAAGAGTCTTCTCCAACACCATAGTTCAAAAGCATCAGTTCTTCGGCGCTCAGCTTTCTTTATAGTCCAACTCTCACATCCATACATGACCACTGGAAAAACCGTAGCCTTAACTAGACAGACCTTTGTTGGCAAAATAATGTCTCTTGCTTTTGAATATGCTATCTAGGTTGGTCATAACTTCCCTTCCAAGGAGTAAGCATCTTTTAATTTCATGGCTGAAGTCACCATCTGCAGTGATTTTGGAGCCCAAAAATAAAGTCAGCCACTGTTTCCACTGTTTCCCCATCTATTTGTCATGAAGTGATGGGACCACCTGCCATGATCTTAGTTTTCTAAATGTTAAGCTTTAAGCCAACTTTTCACTCTCCTCTTTTAGCAGTAATAAGATTTGTAACTCAGTATTGCTGTAGAAGTGGTTCAGGTGCTACTGTAAGATTGAAGAGTTAGGTATCTTAGGTGGTAAAAACATAATGCTATCACCCAAAAGACATTGATGATGTAACTGGAGCCATCTGCTCAGTTCAGTTGCTCAGTCGTATCCGACTCTGCGACCCCATGGATGGCAGCGCGCCAGGCCTCCCTGTCCATCACCAACTCCCAGAGTTCACCCAAACCGATGTCCATTGAGTTGGTGATGCCATCCAACCATCTCATCCTCTGTCGTCCGCTTCTTCTCCCACCTTCAGTCTTTCCCAGCATTAGGGTCTTTTCCAATAAGTCAGCTCTTCGTATCAGATGGCCAGAGTATTGGAGTTTCAGCTTCAACATCAGTCCTTCCAATGAACACTCAGGACTGATCTCCTTTAGGATGGACTGGTTGGATCTCCTTGCAGTCCAGGGGACTCTCAAGAGTCTTCTCCAACACCATAGTTCAAAAGCATCAGTTCTTCGGCGCTCAGCTTTCTTTATAGTCCAACTCTCACATCCATACATGACCACTGGAAAAACCGTAGCCTTAACTAGACAGACCTTTGTTGGCAAAATAATGTCTCTTGCTTTTGAATATGCTATCTAGGTTGGTCATAACTTCCCTTCCAAGGAGTAAGCATCTTTTAATTTCATGGCTGAAGTCACCATCTGCAGTGATTTTGGAGCCCAAAAATAAAGTCAGCCACTGTTTCCACTGTTTCCCCATCTATTTGTCATGAAGTGATGGGACCACCTGCCATGATCTTAGTTTTCTAAATGTTAAGCTTTAAGCCAACTTTTCACTCTCCTCTTTGACTTTCATCAAGAGGTTCTTTAGTTCTTCACTCTCTGCCATAAGGATGGTGTCATCTGTGGAATGCAGAGTTTAAACATGGAAAGGAACTTACAGGAAGCATCAAAGTAAGACGAGTCCCATCTTTCTGCCTGAAGGGCTTTTTTAATTCTCTATTCATGCCCTTGGTTTTATCATATGAAAGATTTTGTTAAACAAAAATATTCAGGCTTATTTATAATTAAACTTTTTTGGAAGTTAATATCTTGGCTATTCATATATTTATATACTTCCAGATGAATTTCAGAACCAGTTTTAAATCAACATCCACAATTATAATTCTTAGAATCAAATTGGAGAGATTTGATATCTTTAAGAATTGTCTCATCTAGGAATATGATACATCCCCATTCAAGGGGATGTCTTTAATGTTCCTCAGTGAAGGTTTTTAGTTTTTCTCTTATTGGTCCTGCACTTTTTAGATTACTCAGTGGTATTTTATATATTTTAATATAATTTGCATTTTTTTTGGTGGTATTATAAATGCAGTCTCTTCATTTTTATTCTAATGCAACTTTCAATACCACTAAGATAGTGGTAATAACATAATCTTAAAGATTTTTAAATGGGAATATCTTGAACTTTACATATAAAGTTCAACAAATTTACATATAAAGTGCAATGAATTAGCTTTTCTCTTATATACATTTTTCATTAAGAAGAATTCATAGCTATATTCCCCTCTCACCTAACCCCAGGGTTAATAAACAAAAAGAGAGTCAAACGTAAAGGACTTCAGAATACCATGTCAGTGAGACTTCCACCCGTCACGGAGTTTGCAGCTGGTAAGAAGCTTTGTGTTGTGTTTCGAATTCTGCCCTGTCATTTATTTCCTTCTGTGTGTTTCTTTATTTTCTCCATTTTAGTAAATGTTTTTACAAATACTAATAAGCATCTAGAGGGTCACTCGAATATATTTCTTTATTTCTTCCATTTTAATAACTGTTTTAGCAAACAATAGTAAGAATCCAGGATGCATCCCAAATGCATGCAAGTCTTGTGTGAAGACCGAAAATGACTTACTTATAATTTGAACTTGTTATGTATGAATTCTAGGCTTTGTTCTCTCTAAACTATATTGTTTATAATATTTACTATTTTATTTTGTAACTCTTCTAATTTATTCTCTCATAAGCCTGGTATAAGAAAGTCACTAATGTAGAAGGTGAGAACTGATAGTATGGCACTTTGGCTAGCTTAATTAAGATCTGAACACACTGTGGTCTTAGTGAGCTGTGTCATTGGAGCAGTGCATCATTCCAAGAAACAATTTTAAGAAAAATGTAGGTAGATGATAAGACTGTTGAGTGAAAACTGTCATAGGAATAATTGTTTATCACCATTTCCATTTATAGCAACCTGAACAATAATTTTTTTTTTTCACTCTAAGTACCCTTCTGTCATATGCTCAAAAATCTTTCAGTGACCCCTTCATTACCTTTTTGGATGGAATCTTCTCTCCTTAACATGGCTTTTAAGACTGTTGGTAACATGGACCAGTGGCTTTGCCCTTCTCCCTACCCTCAGGAAAATACTGCATTTTCTTGTTGTGCTTAATTTTGTTCAAGTTACGCTTGGGCCCGTCTGTGTGTGTCTCAGTCCCTCTCCTCTCCACACCCCCGATCCATTAATTTCTACCTGTTTTACTTCTTTCAAGGAGCCATTTACTCCTCTCCCCAGATCTCTCAGTAAACAACTCCTGAATACTCTTAAAGACACTTGATCTTACTGTACTTCTTCTAATCAGAATTTCTTGTTCAATTGGAAACTCATTGTTGGCAGGAATTACCTGTTTACCATACTGTATCTTAGTGCTGAATTATAACATAGAGTATTAAATGCTTATTAAATAGGTGAATGAATGAGCGATTTTAATTATGTTTTAGAGGAAGCTCGTGAAAGTGACTGGGATGGTATCGTTGCTTGCCATCAGGGTAAGCTCTCCTGCTCCACCTGGAACTACCAGAGGTCTACCATAGGTGCTTACTTTCTCAGGCCAGAAGGGCTGAAGACAGACAGCACAACTGCAACAGTGAGTGGCGTGTTTGGGGGGGCGCTTCCTCCTGTAGAACTGTCCTGTGGTTGTCTTATTAAACTCAGTTTTATTACTGGCAATATTCGTTGAAAGAACAAAGAACATAGTTTAACATTTTGAAATTATTCCCTAATAGTGTTAAAGTTTTCCAGGTTGGAGAGAAGCTGAAAATTATATATGTAGATTATATATATATTTATTATAGGTTTTAGGATTTAAAATTATTAGAATTTCAATGAAATCTTACGATTTTATTAAAATCTTTAAGGTTTTAACTTTTATTTATTTTAAAATAAATATATTTTATTTAAAACATTTAAAAATTTTAAAATCTTTAAGATTTTAACTTATTACAGATTTAAGTTAAGCTTTGCTAGACTAGATATAGTATATTGGTTATTTAAATTTTCTGTTTAATATAGGATCACTGAGAATACCCTTTGAGGGGGATTTCAGCATTTATCAATATACTTTCTTACCTGAATTATGTTGAATATATAGTATTATATTCAATGAATGTGAATCTTAAGGTTTCTTCCTTCCTTTTCTCTTTCAATGTAGGAGTAAGATTCAGGTAAATCTTTAGTGAGTTAAAGATGTAGAAGTTATTTATTTGTCTGATTGAGTACTGTCTAAGCCTTTTTTAAATATAGTTTTCTAAATGCCACTGTTAACTTACAACTTCTTACTCTATTAATAATAATTTTATTTTGTTTTCTTTTGATAATGTAAGTCTTCTGTTGAATTCAGATTTTAAGCTATACAGAAATGATGTCAAATTTGGTTTGCAGAATTGTTGCCTCTGCTTTTTGAAAATAAGTTTTACTGATACAAAATTTACTTACCATGAAATTCACTCATTTAAAATGTATACTTTAGTGGGTTTTAGTGTATTCACAGAATTTTGCTGTTATCACCAAAATCTATAATCAGTCTAATTTTAAAACATTCTCATCACTAAAAAAGAAACCCTCTACCCACTAACAATAATCCTCATTTTCTCACTTTTCCACCCATCTCCCCATCCCAGGCAACCTCAATGCCTGTTCTGGGTATTTCACACGGATAGAATCATAATACATGGCCTCCGTGACTATCTTCTTTCACTTAGCATGTTTTAAGGTTCATCCATGTGGTAGGATGTATCAGTACTCCATTCCTTTTTGAATACTGCTCTATTTTGTAGAGAAAGCCCCATTTTGTGTGGCCATTGACAGCTGATAGACAGAGAGTTGTTTCCAGCTTTGGGGTGTTACAGATAATGCTCCTGCACAAGCTTTTGTGTGGGCATGTGTTTTACTGTCTCTGTGTTAGTGCCTTGTTAGATCACCTAACATAATGTAACTCTGTTTAATGCTTTTGAGGAACTGACAACCTGTTTTCCAGAGTGGCTGTACAATTTTATATTCCCACCAGCTGTGTATGAGTTCCAGTTTCTGTGTGTCCTAGGCAACACTTGTGCTTGTCTGTTCCTTTTGATTATTGCTGTCCTTGTTGTTCACTCACTTAAGTTGTACCCCCCTTTGCAACCCCATGGACTGCAGCATGCCAGGCTTCCCCAGTTCATCCCCATTTCCCGGAGTTTACTCAGACTGATGTCTATCAAGTCAGTGATGCCATCCAACCATCTCATCCTCTATCATCCCCCTCTCCTCCTGCCTTCCATCTTTCCCAGCATCAGGGTCTTTTCCAATGAGTCGGCTCTTCACATCCGGTGGCAAAAGTTATTGGAGCTTCAGTTTTGGCATCAGTCCTTCCAATGAATATTCAGGACTGATTTCCTTTAGGATGGACTGGTTGGATCTCTTTGCAGTTCAAGGAACTCTCAAGAGTCTTCAACAATGCAGTTCAAAAGCATCAGTTCTTCAGTGCTCAGTTTTCTTTATGGTCCAATTCTCACATCCGTACTTGACTACTGGAAAACCATAGTTTTGACTATACAGACCTTTGCTGGCAAAGTGATGTCTCTGCTTTTTAATATGCTGTCTAGGTTGTTCATAGCTTTTCTTCCAAGGAGCAAGCGTCTTAATTTCATGGCTGCAGTCACCATCTGCAGTGCTTTTGGTATTGTCCTAGTAGTTTTAAAGTAGTTTATCACTGTGGCTTCTGTTTCATATTTTCCCAGTGATTTAACAGTGTTGAGCATCTTCTCATATGCATTGAGTTGGTGATGCCATCCGTCTGTCTCATCCTCTATCACCCCTTTCTCCTCCTGTCCTCAGTCTTTCCCAGCATCAGGGTCTTTCTCTCACAGTGGCTTACTAGCCACCTTCGATGTCTTCAGAGAAATGTCTGTTTATATTACTTGCCCATTGTCTAATGGAGTTATTTATTTTTTTGCTCTTGAATTTTAATAGCTCTTTATATATTTGGGATACAGGTCCCTTATTGGATATATGATTTGCAAATAGTTTTTCCTGTTCTGTGGGCTGATGCTCAGTGGGTAGAGAATCCACCTGCAGTGCAGGGGATGGAGGAGATGTGGGTTCAAACCCTGGGTCGGAAAGATCCCCTGGAGAAGGAAATGGCAACCCGCTCCATTATTCTTGCCTGGAAAATCCCATGGACAGAGAAGCCTGGCAGACTACAGTCCAAAGGGTCACAAAAAGAGTCGGACACGACTGAGTGACTAAGCACACATGCTCTGTGGGCTCTCGTTTCCTTTTCTTGTTGGTATCGTTTCAGCATAAAGGGGTTTTAATTTTGAACTCTAGCCATTTTTGTGGTTTTTTGAAAAACATTGCCTTACCCAAGGTCTTGAAGATTTACTCTTGTAATTTCTTCTGAGAGTTTCATAATTTAGATCTGTAACCCTTCTAAGGTTAATTTTTGTGTAAGATATCATATAGGGGTCCAAGTTCATTCTTTGGCCTTTGGATGTCTAGTTATGTCAGTGTTATTTGCCCAAAACACTATTCTTTTCCCATTGAATGGTCTTGGTGCCTTTGCCAAAAATTGTCTGACACGAATGAGGGCTTCTTTCCGACCCACAGTTCTCTTTGGTTGTTCTGTTGAGTGAGTCTCGTCTTTTTCATGCTGGTATGACACTGTCTTGAGTATGGTCACTCTGTAGTAAAGTTTTTTAAAATCAGGATAATTGAATCTTCCAGGTTTTTTGTTACTTCAAGATTGTTTTGGCTATTCTGGTCTATTGCATTTCAGTATGATCAGCTTGTCAATTTTTGCAAAGAAGGCAGCTGGGATTTTGATAGAGATCTTATTGATTACACACCTCAATTTGAGGAGTATTACCATCTTAATGGTAATTACCATCTTCTGATCCATAAACATGAGATGGCTTTGCATTTAATTAGATGTTTAATTTCTATTACCAATGTTTTATAGTTGTCAGTATACAAGTCTCATACTTTTTTGGTTAAATTTTTCCTAGTATTTTATTCTTTTCAATGCTATTATAAATAGATTTCTTAATTTCATTTTGGATTGTTTTTTGCTAGCGTATGGAAACATAATTGATTTTATCCTATTTTGTAGAGGTTTTTTTTTTTGTCAGTGTGTATGCTCTGTTCTCCATAGTACAAAACTCCACTCTTAAACTTTTATTTCTGAGCCATAGAGATTCTATCTTAAACTTCTCAAGTTTACCTGAACAGTTGAGTAGCTATTATAATAATAGTAGTGTAAATAACGATTACAGCTAACATTTTTTGTGTGCTTACTTTGTTCCAGACTCTCTGCCTGGCACACGCTATTTTATATTATTCTCACAACAGTCCTATGATATGGAATATTGTTAGCCTCTTTTTATAGACAGTAAAATGGAGGCTGAGGCTTAATATAATGAGTAATATGCCCAAGATTAGTAAAACTAGTACTGAGTGGAAAACTGGGTTTTGAACCTCAGACCACTCCTTCTAGAACCTTTATTTTTAACTCTTAGCCTATAGTGATCACCCACAGAACGTTGTGTGTGTGTGTGTGTGTGTGTACACACAATATATATACACAGAGACAAGCACAATGATACTTAGCTGGTGCTGTGTCATTTGTCTGGCAGAGTTAGCTCTCTGGAGCAAAGGCGGTAACCAGTATGCAATAAACCAGTATTCATTAGAAATCCAGTGCACAGAGTACAATTTTTCACTCACAGGTAACCATCTCACCTTATTCATTTTTCCTTTGTTGTGCTGTCTTAAAAAAATAGGTTAGAAGCCATCCTGTTAACAACAATAAAGCCTATTAAAATAAACTCAGGATCCAAAAAGTATAGCAGTCCCCCCATCCGTGGTTTCAGTTATTCAGCTTCAGTCTGAAAATACTGAATAGAAAATTTCAGAAGGACACAATTTATAAATTTTAAACTGTATGCCATCTGAGTAGTACTGTCCCACTCTGTCTAATATCATCTTTTTATCTAACATGTCCATGCTGTATACAGTGCTAGCCCAGTAGTATAGGGAAAAGCACGTGCATATAGGACTTGGTACTGTCCGCCATTAGAGGCATCCACTGAGGGTCTTGTAACGTATTCTCTGGGGATGTGGGGGACTATAGTGTAGCAGTGCCTTCAGGACCGTCATTACTTACAGGCTGTGACTGAATGGCAAAGAATCTGCCTGCCTATGCAAGAGACATGAATTCAGTCCCTGGGTCAAGAAGATCCCCTGGAGGAGGAAACGGCAACCCATCCCAGTGTTCTTGCCTGGAGAATCCCATGGACCGAGGAGCCTGGTGGGCTACTGTCTGTGGGGTCGCAGAGAGACACGACGTAGCGACTAAACAACCGCAGTATAGCCTAGTATCTTCATTAATTCCTAAGAGCATGACTGTACAACGTAGTGTACATTTCTGAGTTATTCAAAAGAGGTAAAATTATGTTAGTTTTCTGTTTAGGAAGACAGAATACTTTCTTAAGTTTAGTCCATAATTTCTTATATGAAAACGTTTTATAAGAAATATGCTATAATTATCTAGAAAAATTCTAGGAATCAGCAAACTAAAATGGACTGGAATGGGTGAGTTTAACTCAGATGACCATTATATATACTACTTCAGGAAGAAATCCCTCAGAAGAAATGGAGTAGCCATCATGGTCAACAGAAGAGTCTGAAATGCAGTACTTGGATGCAATCTCAAAAACAACAGAATGATCTCTGTTCGTTTCCAAGGCAAACCATTCAGTATCACAGTTATCCAGGTCTATGCCCCAATCAGTAATGCTGAAGAAGCTGAAGTTGAATGGTTTTATGAAGACCTATAAGACCTTTTAGAACTAACACCCAAAACAGGTGTCCTTTTCATTATAGGGGACTGGAATGCAAAACTAGAAAGTCAAGAAACACCTGGAGTAACAGGCAAATTTGGCCTTGGAATGTGGAATGAAGCAGGGCAAAGACTAATAGAGTTTTGCCAAGAAAATGCACTGGTCATAGCAAACACCCTCTTCCAACAACACAAGAGAAGACTCTACACATGGACATCACCAGATGGTCAACACCGAGATCAGATTGATTATATTCTTTGCAGCCAAAGATGGAGGAACTCTATACAGTCAACAAAAACAAAACCAGGAGCTGACTGTGGCTCAGATCATGAACTCCTTATTGCCAAATTCAGACTGAAATTGAAGAAAGCAGGGAAAACTGCTAGACCATTCAGGTATGACCTAAATCAAATCCCTTATGATTATACAGTGGAAGTGAGAAATAGATTTAAGGGCCTAGATCTGATAGATAGAGTGCCTGATGAACTATGGAATGAGGTTCGTGACATTGTACCGGAGACAGGGATCAAGATCATCCCCATGGAAAAGAAATGCAAGAAAGCAAAATGGCTGTCTGGGGAGGCCTTACAAATAGCTGTGAAAAGAAGAGAGGCGAAAAGCAAAGGAGAAAAGGAAAGATATAAGCAT
>SJXP01001423.1:813004-849949 GCA_006408505.1 Damaliscus lunatus | reverse complement strand
GCTTCAGCAATACGTGAACCGTGAACTCCCTGATGTTCAAGCTGGTTTTAGAAAAGGCAGAGGAACCAGAGATCAAATTGCCAACATCCACTGGATCATGGAAAAAGCAAGAGAGTTCCAGAAAAACATCTATTTCTGCTTTATTGAGTATGCCAAAGCCTTTGACTGTGTGGATCACAATAAACTGTGGAAAATTCTGAAAGAGATGGGAATAACCAGATCACCCAACCTGCCTCTTGAGAAATCTGTATGCAGGCCAGGAAGCAACAGTTAGAATTGGACATGGAACAACAGACTGGTTCCAGATAGGAAAAGGAGTACGTCAAGGCAGTGTATTGTCACCCCGCTTATTTAACTTCTATGCAGAGTACATCATGAGAAACGCTGGACTGGAATAAACACAAGCTGGAATCAAGATTGCTGGGAGAAATATCAATACCGTCAGATATGCAGATGACACCACCCTTATGGCAGAAAGTAAAGAGGAGCTAAAAAGCCTCTTGATGAAAGTGAAAGAGGAGAGCAAAAAAGTTGGCTTAAAGCTCAACATTCAGAAAACAAAGATCATGGCATCCGGTCCTATCACTTCATGGGAAATAGATGGGGAAACAGTGTCAGACTTTATTTTGGGGGGCTCCAAAATCACTGCAGATGGTAATTGAAGCCATGAAATTAAAAGACACCTACTCCTTGGAAGAAAAGTTATGACCAACCTAGATAGTATATTCAAAAGCAGAGACATTACTTTGCCGACTAAGGTCCGTCTAGTCAAGGCTATGGCTTTTCCTGTGGTCATGTATGGATGTGAGAGTTGGACTGTGAAGAAGGCTGAGAACCGAAGAATTGATGCTTTTGAACTGTGGTGTTGGAGAAGACTCTTGAGAGCCCCTTGGACTGCAAGGAGATCCAACCAGTCCATTCTGAAGGAGATCAGCCCTGGGATTTCTTTGGAAGGAATGATGCTAAAGGTAAAACTCCAGTACTTTGGACACCTCATGCGAAGAGTTGACTCATTGGAAAAGACTCTGATGCTGGGAGGGATTGAGGGCAGGAGGAGAAGGGGACGACAGAGGATGAGATGGCTGGATGGCATCACGGACTTGATGGACGTGAGTCTGAGTGAACTCTGGGAGGTGGTGATGGACAGGGAGGCCTGGCATGCTGCGATTCGTGGGGTCGCAAAGAGTTGGACACGATTGAGCGACTGAACTGAACTGATCTAGAAAAATAACAGGTAGATACGGATGCTGTGTAAATATGTCTCGACTCAGTGCTGTATCAGTCTTACTGTTTGAGCAGATATCCTATAGTAAGTATTTTTTTTTTAAGGCTTAGAAGTCATCTCTTTCCTGTGCCTGGGGGCAGGGCAGGGTCTCTCCAGCCGAGCCCGCCATGTAGCCAATCTCATGTTTTTAACAGAAAGAGAAGCCATCTGTTAAATATAATGTCGCTTCTCTACGTGGTAAAATAGGAGTTTGTTTACAGAAACCTTGTGAACTGGATGTTTTCCGCGCTGTCTCGTGTGTGCTGTGTGCTCAGTTGTGTCCGACTCCTCGTGACCCCATGGCCTGAAGCCCCTCAGGCTCCCCATCCATGGCATGTTCAGGCAAGAAGACTGGAGTGGATTGCCATTTCCTTCTCCAGTTACCTTGTATATTTCCTTCCTTAAAAAAAGTTTTAATTAAAATCTTGGTACTTTTCCCTTGAACTGAAGCTAATATGGTTTCACTTTTGTATCTGCTATAGAAGCAATTACAAAAGTAAAGTAAGATAATAAGAAATCAGGCAATGGAATGCTTTGACTTTAGCACTGTTGTGAATAAAAATCAAATACCAGTTGATATGCCATTTAAATTTCAATCAAGTTAATTTTGGTTATATTTTTGCCATCTTGGAAGTATGGATTTCTCCATACTTAGAGACGGGAGGCAGAATCAAGCAGATATTTTTAATATACCCCAAAATAATTATGTTTAAGAAAATCAGTGAAGTAATGCATTTATTATCTTTTTTAAAAAATGAGACAATTGATAAATACTTTGGAAACCGTAAAGTACAATAAACATATTAGTTACTTTCTGTGCCTTTTGTGTTAATTTTTTTTTCCTAAGGCAGTAGATATAACTTCCTGTGGAAACTTTGCTGTGATTGGTCTCTCATCGGGAGCTGTTGATGTGTATAACATGCAGTCTGGTATACACCGGGGAAGTTTCGGCAAGGATCAAGGTATCGGCCTTTTTTTTTCTTTTTCTTATTTTTTTAAAAAAGTATTATGGATAGATAAAAGGCTAATAATTGTCAGTGGTATTTATTAAATTCTTGAGTTCCAGGCATTTTGCTAAAGTTGCATATGGGTTATCATGAACCCTATGTGGCAGAACACCATATTGAAATACTCAAAGAAAATTAAGTCATAGTTGTATTAAGGGCAAGTTGCTATTATAGAAATTAAGTGTTTGGTTCCTTCTTCTTGCATTAAACAGAGTATCTTAACTATTTTTTGAAACCTTCCGTGGCATCAACCTGATGGTGGATTTTGTTATTACTCATGTAGTAGAATAATTTTCCCTCTGTTCCCTAAAATCCACATTAAAGATTTTAGGGAAGTTGAATAGTGGGAACTGAGATATTCAAATAAAGTAATCACTCTTTGTGTAGTGTTTGGAGAGGCCATTGCAATTCTTATTTCTTTTTGCTTTTAACATATGCTTTAAAGCCCATAAAGGATCTGTTAGAGGTGTTGCAGTGGATGGATTAAACCAGTTGACAGTTACAGCTGGTAGTGAAGGAGTACTCAAGTTCTGGAACTTTAAAAACAAAGTTTTAATTCATTCTATGAGCCTCGATTCATCTCCAAATTTGATGCTGCTACACAGAGACAGGTAAAGTTTTTCTTTTAATGATGATGGATTTTCTTCTTGATGTTTTTAGAAAAAGTTCTTAAGTACAGTAGTCTCTTGAACATCACAAGTTTGGACTGTGCGGGTCCACTTATGCACCACTTTTTTTCACTAAATAATTCAGGATAGCACTACATAATCCATTGTTGGTTGAATCCACAGATACAGAACTGTGGACGGGGAGGGCCAACTGTAAATATTATATGCAGACTTTTGACTGTAGAGGGTTAGTGCCCTAACTCTTGTAAAGTGGTCAGCTGTATGTAATTTAACAAAAACCAAACGTTTCATATGAAAGAACATTTTGCTTAACCTCCCCCACAGGTATACTTGATTAACGAAACTTAATTAACTGTGAGATTTTAGTTTCAAGAGGTTGTTTTTGTTCATTTATTAAAACTAATGTGTTTGTCTTGCTAGTGGCATTCTGGGACTTGCCTTGGACGACTTCTCCATTAATGTTTTGGACATAGAAACTAGGAAGATTGTCAGAGAGTTTTCTGGACACCAAGGCCAAATAAATGACATGGTAAAACAGACTTTATATGTTAAAATAAAACTTGATTCATTTCTATTTCTGTTTAGGTTAAAAATGTCCTAATAATAGAAACTGCTATATTTTAATAGTATTAAACTCATCATATGAGATGTTCAAAGTAAGTAATTTGGAGACTAATTTTCAAAGCAGGTTTTTTTAAGGAAAATTTAGAATGAAAAGAAGTTTTAATATTTCTCAAGAGGATAATGCCATTAGATTGAAATATACATCTAAGAGTTCATTTTTTTCTCTTTAACTCTAAACAAAGCCAGAATGATTTGTTGAAACATAAGTATCATTTTTGACTTAGTATTAAACTAAGCTGAGAGAACTCATTTCTGTCTCCTGCGTGCATAATGAATTAGTAGTAGGAGGCCTGGCGTATCTGACACTTGGTTTATTCTAGTTCAGTGTTATTTCTAGGGTTTATCTTAATTTCAAAAGAGTTTAACTAGCGACTATATATTTTATCTTACTGTTATGTTCTTACGGTGGGAAATATGGTAAGAAGTTCTCAGTTTAAACAGTGTATGTTGAAGATTTTACATCAGTTGCAGATATCTTGATTTACTTGAAACAAATTCCTAGCTATTTAGTGGCACCCCCACAAGCTGCATTTACTTACCAATTCTCACACCAAAAATCTGAATTTACAATGTGTACCCAGTTCCTTAAAAATAGGGGTGAGATGGCCAGGAAATTACGTTGTTCTGCAGATAAGAAATGGGCATAACTACTCATCAACAGAATTTGTTGTGACAGCATCTATAGCGATGAGGGCGGGAGTGAAGTAATTTTGATGAAGTTTCATTTTTGAAAACATCTGTCAGGGCCAACTTGTTCTTCCTATTTCTTTCCTTTCGAGTTGTGTGTGTGGAGTTTCTCCTAGTCAAGAATAAATTACTCCTGTTCAATTAAATATATGAGCCTTTATAACATGACTTCAGCTGTCAGAGTCATTTTCCCATTCCTCATTATCTACACTGTCCTTCTGTAAATTGAGTTCTCTATACTTTAAGGTTTAAGTTTCCATAGGATCATTGCAGCCTGATGACCAAATTGGAGCTCACTTATTGCAGTTACCATTTGCTAATGTGAGTGGTCACAATCCCCGTGGTGTGTTTAGCCTCTTGGGTGAACAGCTACTTCNTATACATCTAAGAGTTCATTTTTTTCTCTTTAACTCTAAACAAAGCCAGAATGATTTGTTGAAACATAAGTATCATTTTTGACTTAGTATTAAACTAAGCTGAGAGAACTCATTTCTGTCTCCTGCGTGCATAATGAATTAGTAGTAGGAGGCCTGGCGTATCTGACACTTGGTTTATTCTAGTTCAGTGTTATTTCTAGGGTTTATCTTAATTTCAAAAGAGTTTAACTAGCGACTATATATTTTATCTTACTGTTATGTTCTTACGGTGGGAAATATGGTAAGAAGTTCTCAGTTTAAACAGTGTATGTTGAAGATTTTACATCAGTTGCAGATATCTTGATTTACTTGAAACAAATTCCTAGCTATTTAGTGGCACCCCCACAAGCTGCATTTACTTACCAATTCTCACACCAAAAATCTGAATTTACAATGTGTACCCAGTTCCTTAAAAATAGGGGTGAGATGGCCAGGAAATTACGTTGTTCTGCAGATAAGAAATGGGCATAACTACTCATCAACAGAATTTGTTGTGACAGCATCTATAGCGATGAGGGCGGGAGTGAAGTAATTTTGATGAAGTTTCATTTTTGAAAACATCTGTCAGGGCCAACTTGTTCTTCCTATTTCTTTCCTTTCGAGTTGTGTGTGTGGAGTTTCTCCTAGTCAAGAATAAATTACTCCTGTTCAATTAAATATATGAGCCTTTATAACATGACTTCAGCTGTCAGAGTCATTTTCCCATTCCTCATTATCTACACTGTCCTTCTGTAAATTGAATTCTCTATACTTTAAGGTTTAAGTTTCCATAGGATCATTGCAGCCCGATGACCAAGTTGGAGCTCACTTATTCCAGTCATCATTTGCTAATGTGAATGGTCATAATCCCCGTGGTGTGTTTAGTCTCTTGGATGAACAACCTACTTCAGTAGAAACTTCAAAGTTTTTCCTTCTAGGTCTTCCTTCACATTTGACCTGGTTTAAACCTCATGTTATTTTTCCATTTTTATCTATAGAGAAGATACAACTTCTTTATGGTGTCATAAGTAGTTTATTGTTCAAATTTATTTTGAAAATATGATTATTGTGGTTTTAAATTATATTTAAAACATCATTAAGGAAGAAAAGATTTTTAACTGAATCTGCAAGTAAGAACGACTTCTTCAGTAACTTCTCTACATTAAGAGAATTTGCATTCTTTAAAATCATTTTGGAATAGACTCTTCTTGGAAATGTAGCTTTGTTCAAAGCTTCATAGATACTTTATAAATGAAATTAGGCTAATAAAATATTTCTAATTGAATGTTGTCAGCACAGATTTATGTTAAAAACAGTAGTCAAACATTTGTTAATTGTCTATAAATAGATTATGGAGTAAAAATTAAAAACTGTGTACTACTATTCATTTTTAAGAGCTTTATAATTCATGTAAAAGCCTAGTCCTTAGCAGTATCCTCAGGGGTACATAAGAGATGGCGTTTTCTTATGAGGTGGCCTCCATTTCGTGCATCATGCCTTTTTAATGAAGTGTGCATTACCTTTTCATTTCTTACATTCTCTGACTGTTAAATATACAGATACAAATATACCTAGACACGTACATACATGTATACACACCTATGTTATTTATGTTTTTCTTTAATTTAAAGACTTTCAGCCCTGATGGTCGTTGGTTAATAAGTGCTTCGATGGATTGCTCTATTAGAACTTGGGACCTTCCATCTGGGTGGTGAGTTTTTAAATCCCTAACCTTATCAGAAGTTTTCTCAGTCATTGTCTTCACATGTGACTTTTACCTGTTGTTAATAGATTATGTACTTTTTGACTGTGACTGCATTTGGAGATTTTTCTAACCTGACGTATATTTTATCCTTGAAGTGTGTTTGATCTCAAACACAGAGACTAGTGCTGAAAGATATAATAATGAGGAAGTTCCAATCTCTTAGATGCCCTATTCTTGCAAAATTGAGAAGTAGAAGTGAGTTGCATAAACTCACTTAACAAAGCTCATTTGGCCTTTTTAATACTCCAGACTAGAGATCATACTTTAGGAGTGCAAACTTATTCTGAGCATTTTTTTGTATTTTGTTGTTGTTGTTGATACTGAATTAAGAAGTCAAAACCCTTAACTTTGTGTATATTATATATTTTCTGTCTCTAACATAATTCTTGAAAGAAGACATTTAGATACCTTAACATAATGGAAATGTATGTCTTAAGATTTGGATAAAACCCAACAGTGTTAAGAAGCCTGTCATAGGTTGAAACTTGCTACTAAATCAGCACTTGAAGAGAAAAACATTAATTCTGTTAAATAATTTGATCAGTAGAAACCTACAGAGAGTAATTTGTTGCTAGAAATTATGTAGGAGTACACAGAATTTGCAGTCACATCACTCACCAAAGAACTGCTTAGGTGGAGTGCGAAAGGAGTGATGGGAATGGAACGTATCTATGAGGTGAAGAGAGGTGAAGGAGAAAGATGACCGGGAAGGCAGTTCAGTCTTCAGGAATATTGCTAAGTTAAGATCTGTCCAGTTCTGCTCCTCTTGTTTCTCAGGAATTAGATAAGCTCATACCTGAAAGCAGTTTGACCTTTAGAAAGGAAAAACCCTTATGTCTGTACTTCCCTTCAAGTTTGATTCAGGAATGAGACACAGCTGTCTATGCAGCTTACGTACAGGATATGGAATATAAACGGCAAAAGTGCCACTGATGGTCCAGCTCTAATAACCAGGCAGCTTTGTCCACAGGTGTATCTCTTTTTTAGAGTCGAGTCAAGCAGAATAAATAATTAGTTGAGTATCCTCCAGCTTCAAAAAGTTCAGTCAAGTTAGTACTTCCTTAATTAAAATAAACAAACAAAAAAAACCTTTTTTTTTAAGGTACCATTAGAAATGTTGATTAGTCTTTTGCTTCTTGGACTTCTGTTTTCTAAAAGTAAACATAATTTGAATTGCTTTGTGGTAGGAAAGTTGTGTAGGAAATAGAGTTGACCCTTTGCCCTCTTCATTTTCCTTTTTAGTAGCTTTAGTTCACATGAGATGAGAGAGGGAGGTTAATGTTCAATAGTACTAAATAGAATGCTTTTTCAAAGGGGTCAGTTTTTTTGGGATTGGAAAAATTAGGATCCGAAAGTAGCATTCAGAGCCACCAGTCTTTGACTCAGCATAAGGCTTTTTGCTGAATTTCTTATTTTAGTAAAAAGATGAACACATTTAAATCAGACATTCAACTCTGGTATCTTATTTTTCAGTGAACACGGACAGTTTTAAGTGAATACAGAGAAACTAAGCTGGGGGAACGCAAGAGCGAGAGATGAGTCACATAGGGATTGTTAAAAGATAATAATATCTACACTGATTGTACCAAAGTATGCTTTTAATAAAGACACAAATAACTAGCTCTTTGGTTAAGATTTGAAGTGGAGCGAATGCGAAGGCTGAAAAGCGGTCTCCCGCAGTTGCTGCTGCCCTGCTGCAGCTGACTTTCTCCATGGACTTCTGGGCACTTTGAGTGCTTTAGTTTTCATCTTGTCTCATATTCTGTTAGGGAGGTACTGGTTTTAGTCCCGTTTCACAAATGAGGAAATGGAAGCTCAGAAGTTAAGTGATTTGCCCAAGGCAGCATAGTTTATCAGTGATATTTTGCTGTAGTTAGCATAAGAGAAAGAAAGATTTCCCAGCAGTTGTGGTACCAGCCTTGCTTGGGTATGTTCTAAGGATAATTTGGTTTTCTTGATGTAGAAGATACAGTAAGGACCATACAGCTGTAGGTAATCATTGGCTTTTTTTATTTCACTTCTTTTCTTAAACATAATTAGTATGACAAGCTTTGGGGATTCCTAGTTTTTTCTTCAGTAAGCAGTTTTATCATTTACATAACATGTTAAATATGTAAAGAATGACCACACTCATTACAAAGGCTACAATGGGAAGCTGTGTATAAGTAGACCTTTGGTGTGGGCAACGTGCAGATGCAGCCATCTGGGATTAATTGTGTCTATCTAAAACAAAGGCATAGGTGCCGAACTGTTTCCTGTAAAGGGGTTTCTTTAAATGCGGAAAAATTTTCTTCTGTTTGTAGCGTTCTCAGAGAAGTGGGGTTGGAATTTTTGTCCCTGAAATTATCTGTCATCTGCTACCACCTTTTATTTATGGTTACTTTTAATCTCTTAAGAGTTTAGATTGAACACTTTTCAGGGTGAGAAAAATATAAAATTAAGCGGCTTTAATAGAATTTTGCATTTTGTTCGGTCTTGTCCACCCAGCCCCTGCTTTCTGAGGGGCATTGCGTGAGCATAACTGGAATAGAGTTTTGCTTTTCATTTCCCACAGAGGCAAAACTGCCCATTTGTTCCCTTCATTGAGGGTTCCATCACTCTGGAGACTGAACATCTAGCATTGTCTGCATTGGTTTGGAGTATAATCAGAAGTGAGTCAATGTTGCCTGTATGCATGGGACTCCATGCTTAAAAATTTGACCCCTTACGATGAGGATTTTTTTTTTAACATTTTCTCAAAAAGCTTATAATTTACCTGGAACTTTTCATTTGGTAGGATCAGCAGGTGACAATATGGTAGTTAGGTCTGGGATTAAACCTGTACACTTGGGCTTCATGAGCAACCGTGGCCATGTAAACATGCTGTGTTATGTGGAAACCACTTCCTCAATTTGATGCTTTTCCATAATGGAAGGCCAGGCTACCCACACTCAACAGCTGCAGAAACCACGTTACACAGTGAATTTGCCAAAATAATCACAGTATCAAGTAAAATAAATTTGCTCAAGCAGTAGATTCCTCTTTAACAGGTAGATTCTGAACACGTCAAGGAGTTTCATCCCTCACACACACTTTAGTGAGGAAGTATTAAGACAAAGAAGAGATGGTGAGATGTAAAATTCCTGAGTTGAGGCTTAGTCATGAGTGTACACTGAGAGGGTGGTGGTTCTCTGGGTTGTCTGTATTCAGTGAATTAAATAATTTGACAGTCTCTGGTATATAAAAAGTGTTCAGCAAATGTCCTTTTCCCCAATTTGTTTGATCCCTCAAGCAGCCGTTCCTGTGAGTTTCCAAGGAATGGTTGAACAGAAATCAGACAGATTATTAATCACGTTTTTTTCCCATAGTTTGAATTTAAACATCAGTCATTGTCCTGAGCCCACTTTAGTTTGTTTGTAGCGCTGCTAATTTTGGTCTTGTCCTATTTTGTATTCGTTAGTTAAGATTCATGATTGTTAATCACTCTCTGAACGAATTGAGGAAGATTCTGTTATGGACAGGTCCTTTAGTCACTGCCTCCGTGTTCCGTTGGAGCTGCTCAGAGAGCCTCCGTGCGCCGCTGCCGTAGTCGCCTTCGGGGGTGTGTGCTGTCTGCTGGACCTTTAGTGTCAGTAGTGGTGTTGCTGAGCTCTTTTCATTACGTGTGCAGACTGCTTGGTGACGGGTATGTCTCTGTCACTTTCTACCTTGAGCAAGTATGATTGGACCTCATTTTTCTAACGGGTATAGTAAGGATGGATCTGCCTCATGGGGTTGTGAGGATTGAATTAATAGTCACAAGTGCTCAGAATACTCCTAGCATGGAACACTGAAAAAAGTGTTAACTCCTGTTGTTTTCTTTATTGAAATAATGTAATTACTGAAGATTCTGAACTTCAGTCATTTTGCCACGGCTTCTCATGGATAATGTAATGGCTTCAGTGAATAAAGTAGTTTTTGAAACAGCTCTTACTAAAACTAGCACACTCCTCTTAAGGTGCACAGAGTACTTGCGCGCTCAGCCCACCTAGGAAGCCTCGTCTACAGTGTGCCCATGGGTTAGGCCTTTCTGTTTGTTCCTTAAATTCGCCTCATTTTGCTTCCCGCTGCCACTATCCTAGTTCAGATCTTCCCTGCTTGTTAGATGACTACTGCCATAATCTCAGTGTTCTTCCTGTTCAAATATATTCTACATTCTGCTGCCAGATTTTCTTATGAAAGTAGAAATATCTGCTCAAAAGCCTGTAGTGGCTTTCCATTGATTAAAAGATAAAACAAACTCAGATGTTTGGTATTCAAGACCAAACTGCATTCCTCACCGGACACGGCTCCCCTTGCCTTGCCTTCCACATTCCTCCTCCCAGAAGGTGCTTTCTTGACCGTCCGCATCTGCTGAAGTCCTGCCCATCTGTGAGGTTCACGTTCATTGCACACGCTTCTCTCTGAGGAGCCTGCTGCGCGTCGTCCTCTGGGGAGTTATCGCTCCCTTTTCCTCCCCAGCTTGTCACAGCCCCTGCTCGCGGCTGTCTGGAGTGTCCGTGTAGGCTAGAACCGTGAACTGCTTTATGCTGGTGCTGCATAGACTCAATTTCCTGTTTGCTGTGTAGCGCAGTTACCTGTTTGAAAAACAGAATTGCTTGAACTTTTTTTCCCCACTACCATTCTCCCATGGCCGTTTTATTCCTTTCTTCTATTGCCTACCCCTTTTGTTATTTTCACTGGCATAACAAATACAGGAGGGTGCTGATAATTTAACTGTGTGACATCTTTAGAATTGTTTGCGAACCTACCAAAATGGCATTCCAGAAAAACAGCATTACCTCCTGTATTCTCCCTGTTATTGAAACTCTCTCTCAAATTAATTGATCTCTTTAGTGTTCTGGGTCTTTCTCATTGAGGAGATTATTTTCCCACCGTAGCTTAGTTGACAAAGCTCTTTGTTAGTGATGACTTTTTGATGTTGGTGATTTAAAAATAAAAAGCAAACATTTTCTGCATCTCTTACCCTTTCTTCTTTTAGCAAAATGATGTTTTGTGGCTCGTGTGCTTTTTAGCAGAGTTGCAGGACTAACGCCTCGGCCCTTTCTAGCCTTATAGACAGCTTCCTGCTGGACGCGGCGCCCCTTAACGTCAGCATGTCCCCGACGGGAGACTTCCTGGCCACCTCCCACGTCGACCACCTTGGGGTCTATCTGTGGTAAGTCCTCTCAGACGGTTCTTTCTGGGGTAAGAAGAAAAGGAAGGTGATACTGTCAGTCAGTTGTAGTTGCTAACGTTGCCCTTCAGTGTTTTGGGGTTTTTTGGCTTATAAAATGGAAGTGTCCCATAGTTCACCTAAGTCTACAGTCGAGCCAGCTCTGCTTGATAATCTAGGTAGCGCACCCCGCTCCAGCACTCTTGCCTGGAAAATCCCAGGGATGGGGGAGCCTGGTGGGCTGCAGTCCATGGGGTCGCTAAGAGTCGGACACAACTGAGCGACTTCACTTTCCCTTTTCACTTTCATGCATTGGAGAAGGAAATGGCCACCCACTCCAGTGTTCTTGCCTGGAGAATCCCAGGGACGGGGGAGCCTGGTGGGCTCCCACCTGTGGGGTCGCACAGAGTCGGACAGGACTGAAGCGACTTAGCAGCAGCAGCAGCAGCAGCTCAAGTGTATATTCTAAGCTACACGTGTTTGATTTTTATCTGTGAGCCCTAGATTTTTGTCTGTGACTTTTATTTGCATAGTGGATAGTAATAGGGCTTCCCTGTAGCTCAGTTGGTAAAGAATCTGCCTGCAGTGCAGGAGACCCTTGTTTGATTCCTGGGTTGGGAAGATGCCGTGGAGAAGGGATAGGCTACCCACTCCAGTATTCTTGGGCTTCCCTGGTGGCTGAGCTGGTAAAGAATCTACCTGCAGTACAGGAGACCTGGGTTTGGTCCCTGTGTTGGGAAGATCCCCTGTAAAAGGGAAAAGCTACCCACTCCAGTATTCTGGCCTGGAGAATTCCATGGACTGTATAGTTCATGGGGTCACAAAGAGTTGAACATGTTTGATTTTTGTTGCCCTATTTGACTTCTATTTGCAGAAAGGATAAGTGAGTTTAAAATTAAACTCTTATTATTGAGGAAGAGAAAAAAATGAATTCCTTTTCTACTTACAAGATTTTCTAATTGACTTTTTTAGGATGTGAAAATAAATTTAATATATAATAGAAATAGACTCTGGTCACCTTAATAAGCAGAATGGAGTATCTCCTGGAATTTAGAGGCTTGAACAGTCAAGAGAAGAGAAGAATGGTGTTGTGGTACCTCAGCAACAGAGTATATAGTACAGCTGTTAATATAACTCAGAACTTGGTATTTCCAGTTTTTATTTTGCATTCCAAATTCATTATGTACAGGAAACAATATGATTAGCCCACTTTGGGACAGATATTCACATCTCGATTATTCAGATGTGGAGCAGATTAGTCAGATCCAAAGTCGTGACGCAGGGTCAAGTAGCACTTACAGGACCATTCTAGAGACAGGGGAACCCATGACTGTTCAGCACCCCCAAAGATCTGATCCACGTAATCACCCTCTGACTTAATGCTCTGAGTCCATCTTTCCTTCAGTTGTAATTTCCTTAGATGAAGGCTGCCATTTGTCAAAGCAGTATAAATAAGTGGATGTTATGTTACATTATAAAAATATCCACTACTGATCTCTCAAGTACTTTTTTGTGCTACATTAAAAATAAAGTCTCTGTTCATAATACTTATAGACAGCTTTCTTGTGATGACATCTGTGATACGAGTCAAAGCATTTTGAAATTAATACTATCTATTTTTGAGTTTTTTTTTTTTAACAAGTGATTGTAATTTGTAGCCAAATTCAAGATCATGGAGATTGTTACCAGTAATCGAAGCTTCTCTAAAAATATTTTTAATAAATTTTGTAATATTGCTTATGTTTTTTATGTCTCAGGTCCAATATTTCCCTGTATTCAGTTGTTTCATTACGGCCACTTCCCACAGATTATGTTCCTTCAGTAGTGATGCTTCCTGGTACTTGTCAAACCCAAGGTAATCAAAAACTAGTAATTTTTGAAGCATAATATAATAAACCTAACCTGTAGGATATTGCCACTGAAGGCAAAGTTTAATGCATTCAATCACAGTATTTTTTTCTCTTAATGAAGTATTTTGAATGACTTCCTGAATCTTCATATAAACAAAGACATAATTGATGGGGTATCATATGAGACAGTGGGGAAATAGTTTGAGTCTGGCGATGGAAATTGTACTTAATATGAGAAAAGAAGAAAATGAATAGAGTTTACAAGTTATATTGAGTGAACATGTTATGAAATACTAATGGATTTGAAGGTAATTAAGTTGCTTTTATATGATAAAAATTTCATTCAGCGTTAATTTGTTATACCTGAAAATTTTTTGTTATAAGATGTAGAATTATCAGAAGAAACTGCAGAACCAAGTGATGAAATGATAGAGTATGACTCCCCAGAACAGCTGGGTGAGCAGCTGGTGACTCTGTCACTCCTTCCTGAATCCCGGTGGAAAAACCTTCTGAACCTTGATGTTATTAAGGTAATGCTATAGTACACTTAACATTGGCCCCTGAAGACATATTCCAAAAGTATTTTCTTTAATAAAGATAACTTCCCTTTCTTGAAGGTCTTTAGGTGGAGTAGTTAATGCCTAAGAGAATAAAGCAAATACCATTTAGCTGAATGCTGTTTAATTTAGTATTATTACAAGACTTTCTCCATGTATATATATCTACTTTGAGAGCACTCAAGGACCTTCAAATATAGCAGTAGTATAGCCTACAGTAACCACAGAGCTGTTAGAAACCGGGTGAGAAACCGGGTGTTTTAAGCCTTGCCTGACCTCACTTAACCTACAAAATGAGGGGGAAAGTCATCATAATGTGTGATGTTTCTGTTTCTGGGATTGGGGACTAGAATACTTTCACTGGTCTTTTTAAAATTAAACTCCAGTCGCTCTTTATCATACCACACCCTGCTCTGTCTGCTACAGGAAGGTTTGCTTTTGGGTTCAGGCACATAAATTAATATGAACTGGGTAGTAGATAGCATCCTGAGATAATAGCAGTGGAAAATAATTTAGCCCTTTGTCCTTGAGGAGTACAGTTTTACATGAGAAATGGACAGTTATGATATGAATTAATGTGTTTCAAAGCATGTTTCATGACCCCTATTTGTGAGTATCAAAAGCAACTGAAACATACAGACTAGAAAATATCAGAGATTATCTTCTGAGAACTGGGGTGTTTTGTGTTATGAAACTCAGCTTGGTCAGATACACACATACAGGCAGCATCCTCGGCAGCTCAGCTGGTAACGCAGCTCCCTGCAGTCTGGTGCGATTCCTGGGTCGGGAAGGTCCCCTGGATGAGAGATAGGAAGTGAAGTCACTCAGTCGTATCCAACTCTTTGCGAACCCCCTGGACTGTAGCCTACCAGGCTTCTCCATCTTTGGGATTCTCCAGGCAAGACTACTGGAGTGGGTTGCCATTTCCTTCTCCAGAGGATCTTCCCGACTCAGGAGTCGAGCCCAGGTCTCCCGCATTGCAGGCAGACGCTTTAACCTGGTCTTCCCAGATGGTTCAGATGGTAAAGAATCCACCTGCAATGCGGGAGACCTGGGTTCAGTCCCTAGATTGGGAAGATCCCTTGGGGGAGGGCATGGCAACCCACTTGGGTATTCTTGGTTGGAGAATCTCATGGACAGAGGAGCCTCGCAGGCTGCGGTCCACAGGGCCGCAGAGTTGGACATGACTGAGTGACTAAGCACAGCACTGAGCATACATGCAGTCACTAGGGTTTATGTGTGTGCTAAGGCACATTATGGGCTGGCATGAAAAAAGTAAGGAACACTGGCAGATAACTGACATGCTGTCCTAACTATTTTTGTAGCTAGTAAATTGGCACCAGAAAAGGCATACATGTCTCGGGTAAGAAAAGAGAGAAGTTTTCACATGTTCATTTGACTCAAAATTTGAAAGTGCTCCTTTCTATTGCTCACCTTTTGAAAGATTGGGCTTCAGTATAAAGGTATGTTGTTTAGGACTTCCCTGATAGCTCAGTTGGTAAAGAATCTGCCTGCAATGCAGGAGACACCGGTTCGATTCCTGGGTAGGTAAGATCCCCTGGAAAAGGAATAGGCTACCCACTCCAATATTCTGGCCTGGAGAATCCCACGGACTGTACAGTCTGTGGGGTTGCAAAGAGTCGGACACGACCGAGCAACTTTCACTTTCACTTTATGTTGTTTAGGTACATAGTTATATTGTCTAGTCTATCAACTGTAAAGGAAGTAGTTTATGGAATGGCTTTAAAAGCAATACATAAAGTACAAGTAGGTGAGTGTGAGCAGACCAATTAGAATAATGCCCAATTAATTGAGCTAAATTTGGTGGGCACTCTTCTTGCTAAGATACAGTTTGTTCTGCATAAAAATATAGAGAAATGTGAATGAATGCTCTTTATAACACCTCCAGTATTTTAATTTCCTTCTGAATGAAAGAAATTAGAATTTTTATTTTTGTCCTGTGGTTAACTTTTATACTTACAGTTTCCTTTATGAAATTAGGTAATTCCAGAGCCCTGTGGAACTGCTCCAAAGCCTTTTGTTTTTATTTACAACTCAGTGACTGCCTTCTAACTCAAGAACAGTGGGTTAGGAAGGATAACTGACTCTTACTACGTTACTACAGTTTCCCCATCACAAAGAAAGCTGTGCTTGCATTGCTATGGGCTCCAAGAGGCCACAAAATATCCCTGACTTTGTTTCAAAAAGCAAATCTCCCCACAGTTCCTAAAGAATGGAAGATGAGTAGTGTAAGGTAAAATTGTGAGACTTCTTAAGAGTCCATCAGATTCTCTTGAGATAGTGATATGTTACAGTGTAGTCACCAAAATTGAATTCTGTCAGTGGGAATTCCAGTGGCATTTTTGTGATAGAATTCTGCTGACACTTGAAATAGTTTATGAAGGAACGGTAGTATTCTCTTGCTTTTTAAAAACACAAAGTACTAAGGAAAAAGAAAAATTCCAATAAAATAGAAGAATTAAGGGAATGCTTCACACCTACACACAAATTTTACTAAATTACTTTTAATGGAAGAGACTACCTCTGGCTCCAGATTTCTTTTGGAGAAGAGAAATTTGAAAACCTGTTAAGCATTTATGTAAATTTTGCTTTCTAGCCCATCTTGTATTTCAGTGTAAAAGAAGTTCAAAATTGCTTGTTACTTCTTCACCTATATATTCATGTTTCAGGAAAATGAGCTGTTTTTGCCTCAGAGCTTCTCCTGAACCCTGTCATTTTCCCTTTGCCTTATCAGCAAGAGTACTAGAGGTTTGCATTGGGAAGCCCAATTTAAGGATATCTGTGGTATTTTGGTTGTTTGGGATTTCATTTCAGTATCCTAATCTGAATTTAATTCTTTTTTTTTTTTTTTTTTACTTTTGGGGCTTTTTAAAAATTAAGTGGGAATTAAATGTTAGAAACTGTTGACAAGATAATTACTAGTCTTTTTTTTCCTTTTCTCACTTTTCGTAATTAGAAAAAGAATAAACCAAAGGAACCACCCAAAGTACCCAAATCAGCACCATTTTTTATTCCAACTGTTCCTGGTCTTGTACCCAGATATGCTGCACCTGAGCAAAATAATGATCCTCAGCAGGTGAGAGCCAGGTTAGAGGAGCATTTGGGGACACAGGGTATGCATTGTATGTTGTACGGTTGTAGTTGTAACCCAGACCCAGTTAACAGATACAGAGTAAATTAATGCTAGCTTTTAATTATAAACTGTAAATTTTTTGTTACATTTGTGTTTTTTGAATAATGTGTATTTGTTTTTGTTTAAGTCTAAAGTGGTAAATCTTGGAATTTTGGCTCAAAAATCAGATTTCTGCTTGAAACTTGAGGAAGGACTGGTAAAAAATAAATGTAAGTTAAATTATAAAATATTTTACCAAGTATTTCAGCTTATTATGTTACTTTATATGAAGAGAATTGGGTGAAATATTAGCAGATTTCTCATTAATTGAAAGTAAAAGCCAAAAGGATTGAAATCTTGGTTTTAGTCTGAAGTAATTTTTGCTTTGCTTACAGTAGATGAGTGACACTACACTCAGATGTTAAGACGATGATAATCTTTTGAGAACCTCTCTTTCTTTCTGTATGGAAAATTGGAATTTTTTTCTTTTTTGCTCATTTTATTTACAAGTGTGATTTGCAGTGTAGTTTGCAATAGACTTTTGTTTTAGGTAACTTCAGATATTACCAAATTATCACACAAAAAGGCTTTTTTAAAAAATTGAGTGTTGTAAATTTTGAAAGCTACAATCTGTAGCTAATAATGATCATGAGAGCTGTAAGCAGTTAACAGAATTACAGTCATTCTCCCGTTTGACTACCCTCTTGTCTTCTGACCCAGTTGCTTTGTGTTTTCACGCCAGTATCACTTGAGTGCACATTGGCAAGAGTCAAAGAATGGTACTTGTACTGATAGCTAAAGAGTAGCAGGATTATAAAAGGAATGACTTGTTATATTTATGGGGGAACAAAGAAGAGAGGCACTGTTATTTAATATCTACTGAAAAACAATAAATAAAATGTATTAGACTCTTGTCAATGGTATTGTCCTTTTGCAAAAACCTAAAAGCATAGGCATTGCCATGGTAATATCAAATGCCTTATATAAGTGTATAGACTATGTTTTCATGGGATGTATATGAAACAAGAGTGGTTACTTCTAGGGAAAAGTAATTTGTGGTGAGTAAGGTGGAGTCTTTCCCCACGTATATTTCTGTAGTATTAATGTTAATGATCAAGTGATACTTTTATAATTTTTATTAACAATGCAAAAATAAATTCCCTCACCTCATCTTATTCTCACTAGCAAATACTATTAATAACTTGGTGTATACTTCCATAGCCTTCATATATTGGATTTGTTCTGACTGATTTAGAAGCATGTTAAAATGTCTGGTGCTAAGTGTTAATTAGATTTTAACAGCCTTCATAGAAAGAACTTGCTAAAAATGCAAATTTAAATATATGTTGGGTTTGAAATGAAAACTAGTTTCTTAAATGAAATGATTGTCGATACTAACTGGATTCCTATTAAAACAACGTAGATGAAGCTGCTGTCAACCTTCTGAAAGAATTAGGCCCGTCAGGAATTGAAACAGAGCTTCGAAGTCTGTCTCCTGATTGTGGTGGTTCAGTAGACATTATGAAGAGCTTCTTGAAGATGATTGGGATGATGTTGGACAGAAAGCGTGATTTTGAGTTGGCCCAGGCATACCTCGCCCTGTTTCTGAAGGTAAGTCTAAGATGTGAGATAGCACTTCACAGCTTGCCCTTCTGCAGAGAAGTGTTGTCTGATAGAGATGTCTGCAGAGATGGAACATTCTGTATCCACACTTCACTGCGTGTGGCTACTGAGCACTTGAATCATGGTTGATGTGACTGAGAACCTGAGTTTTTCATTTTATAGAAATTTAATTAATTTCAACAGCTTTCTGGGCCTCGTGACTACCACACTGGATAGCTGGATGGGGCAGCAGCTTGTCAACGTTCTTTGTTCACTTCTGTTTTTTAGCTCAGCACAATTTTCACTCAACCCCCTGACTTCTGTGTCATCCATTTGATCAGATTAGCTTTTTTATTTAATAACAATTTGGCAGGGTTTTTTTTTTAAAGATAATGTAAAAAGTAAGGTTTACTTCTGTCCTGGTTGAAGGAGTTTCAAACGATTTGACAATAACAGAGTTGCTTTTATGACAAATGTAATGGGGAACTTTAACATAGTGAAGGAGGTAGATGATGCTGATTTTCAGTAAGAGCAGAGAGCTTGTTTATCTCATAAATATCTAAAAAAGTTTTCACTTGACTTAATTATTTGAAATTATAAAAAGTAAATTTATAGATGGTGGTATGTAGATTAAAAAATTAGAAATACTGCAAATTATTCCTGTATTTTTCCCCAGATGTACCACAGTTGTAAATTTAGAACTAGGACTTTGTTTCTTGATGTGTTTCAGGACCCTCCTTAAATAGAGGAGAGTCATTGCTTCACTTTTACTGAGAGAGTGACAGAACCGTGAAGACTCATAATAAAGGAGAGGGAGATGTGAGACTGTAATGAACCAGCCTTTAAGAAAAAAAGTCAAGAATAGTGTCTTCTGAGGGTCCTTGTAAAACAGTTAAATCCAGAATAAACAAAATTTTACTTCTCTTAAATTGAATGTTCAGCTATCATTTTTCTTTTCAGTTGCACCTGAAAATGCTTCCTTCAGAGCCAGTACTTCTGGAAGAAATGACAAAGTTGGCGTCACAGTTGGAAGAAAACTGGATCCATTTACAGTCACTTTTTAATCAAAGCATGTGTGTTTTAAATTATATTAAAAGTGCTTTGTTATAAAAATAAAGTTAGGTAGCTAAGTCAAAGACTTTTACATTAAAGAGGTTGAATTTAACTCATACCCTTGTTTTCCAAGTTTCTGTGTGAAAGGAAAATAAATGCCAGCACTCCTGACTAGTCAGTCACTGTGACTCCACTTTCAATGCTGAATACTCTCTTGAAATAAAATTACGCCTGTCTTTTGTTTTAAAGATACAGAGTCTTCTCAAATGAAGACTCTGAGTTTCATTTTCTGAGTTTCTTCATCAGTTACTTGGATATGACTTCTTTTAAATTGTCATCACCAAGCTTGTGTTTTTTGAATGTTTGTAACATACTGAGATGTGCTGGTATACCTCATGTAAAGTATTACCAAGTTAAACTGAAGTTAAAAGTGATATATTTTTTATAAAATATTTTTAATAAGTTTAAAAAGTGCCTTCATGTTATGAGGTAAAAAGACATGTGTCTTTCCTTGGTGGCCTTTGATGAAAACATAGTTATAACACTGGCCTAGTCCTCTCTCCATTGTGCCCTTTCTACAGGAACTTACATTTTTTAATATGAGAGGTGCTTTCACAAGGCAACTTACTATAGGAGGCAGTTGAACAGATACCTGGAATGGGTAAGGGAAATTCCAAATTCCATTGAAGATAGTCTTCAAAGATCTTTCTTCCCCACTCATGACCTTTTTATTTGGAAAGAAACTGCTGACTGCATTTTTCTCTGATAACCATTGTGAAACCACACAGCTCTGGCACTTTTCCCTTTTTTCATCATTGTTGTTTCTGTGGTTCAAGACTTTAGCAATATGTGAATTAATAATGAGCAATTCTTAAAAGCTTATTTTAAGAATAAAATAATATAAAAAGTTCAAACTTTTTATAGTCAAAAGTAGTGTCAATCATAAAATTCAGCTGGTTGTTACCTGAATGCCAGTACCATTCTAATTGGGATATAGTTTTACAGAATAATCTGAAGGAATAGTCTTCACAAGAAGCTGATCAATGATAACTTTAATTATCAAAGTTTTTTGTTTAATGGTGAAGTGTTTTGTTAAAGGTAGAATTATTAATAGTAAACTGCTAAAGAAATAAGCCAGTATTGTTTTGTACTTTGTCCTTTTAGAAATGTATATAAACTTAGTAAAGCCATTGACTTAAATGTTAATAATGACTTAAGTTCTAACTTTAAAAACTGTATTTCTCCTTGCCCCAAATACTATATTCTAAAGATATGGCAAAATTTCAGTGTACAGTTACGTAGAATGTGAAGACTGTACAGGTCTTCTGCATTGCGGGCAGATTCTTTGTCGTCTGAGCTACCAGGGGAGCCCAGGAAAACTGGAGTGGGTAGCTTATCCCTCCTCCAGGGGATCTTCCTGACCCAGGGATTGAACTGGGGTCTCCTGCATTGCAGGCAGATTCTTTGCCAGCTGAGCTACCAGGGAAGCCCTAATTATCACTTAAGTTCTAATTTTAAAAACTGTTTCCCCTTGCCCCAAATACTATATTCTAAAGACATGGCAAAATTTCAGTATACAGTTATGTGCAATGTGAAGATTGTAAATATCTGAAACAATAATAAGAGTTCTAAACTGAAATTGTATTACTGTGACAAATCTTGAACTTTCTTTTTCAAATGAAAATATAGGAGTTCAGTATATTGTTTTTATTGGAGGTAGCTTTAGATAGTATTAAAGCATCATTTTGGCAGGTAACCTTTCAGAATTTTTCCTGTATGTTTGCCATCAAAGGAAAATTTTGGGGGGGATATATTTTTTGTAAAATGTTTATTTGTGCATGCTGCTTTTTCTTTACCTTTTAAATTGCAAATGTAGTATATGACTGCATTTTACTTGGAAAAACATCAGTCTATTTTTGATTAACACTCAATCCCAGTACCTTCCCTAGAAGTAACAATTGTTAACTTTCCATTTAGTCACTTCCATGTTTTCTGTGAATGTATATATATGTAATTGCTACGAGAAATGTATAGCTTCAGTTTTTACATAGATATATGTATATCATTCTGCAACTTTTCTACGTGGTCTCTTTGAATATAATCTCACCTGATCTTACCTGTTGATTTTTGTATAGTGTTCCACAACCTACTTAGCCTATAATGGACACTAGGGTAGTTTACTGCTTTTTTTTTCTTTTTTCAAACAATACTAAAAGAGTATCATCCTGTATGATTATATGGGCATGTAAGGATTTATTGTATGCTTAAGCTTTGACTTGCTGAGCCAGAGTTAGGCAGTTTTAAAGAGATACTTCAGTGATTAAATGTTTTTAATTTATAGGTGAAAAGTTGTCATTTTTATTGTTTATGTTTAGGAAAAACGTTTACTGGTAGGTAAAGGTAAAGATGGACATCTTTTCATATATTTGCTTTAGACATGTGAATTGCCTTTTGCCAACACTGCTCATTTTTCTGTGAATGATTTGTCTTTTTATCTCATGGGTTAGGAGTTTTTCATGTAGTTTGGATATAGATATTAGTCTTTTACATCTGTTGCAGTGTTTTTCTCCCAGTCGGTCACTTGTCTTTAGTTTTACTTTTGGTATCTTTTTAAAACAGATGTTTTATATTTATATATAGTTAAATTGATAAATATTTTTATGACTTATTACAAAGTCTAGATAGAGCATGTTCTGTGTTTTCTTCTAAGTTAATTATGTATGCATCTAGATCTCCATTTGGAATTAATTTCTGTGAAGAGTGCAAAATACAAAGCTACTTCTACTTCTATTCAAAAGTCCAAAAACTATTTGTTGAAATCCATTCTTCCTGATTTGGGGTGCTGTTTTATTATGTGTTAAATTCTCTAATTAAGGCATTTAATTTTCCTAATAAATAATGCCTTTTTTAAATTACAGTTTTCTGGTATGTTTTCAGAAATGGTGGGAGTGATGCATTCCTAATGTTTTTCAGAAATTTCTTGGCCGTTGGTGAGCATCTTTTTGAGGTTTTGATTTTAGTCACAGTACATTCATAGTACTGATTTGAAGAGAATTACAGTTGACTCTTAAGCAAGAGGTTAGGGGTGCCACCTTTCATGCAGTCAAAGCTGAGTATAATTTATAGTTGGCTCTCCTTACTTGTGGTTCCTCCATGTCCATGGTTCTGCATCTGTACTGTATGATCTGAATTCAGCTAACTGCAGACTGTACATACTTGAAAAAAAAAATGTGTAAGTGGACCACACAGTTCAAACCTGTGTTGTGTTGTTTAAGGGTCAACCCTGCAATAGTATTTCTCTACTATTTCTCTACTGTTGCAAGGTTGGCCCTTAAAAAACACAGGTTTGAACTGTGTGGTCCACTTATTCTTGGGCTTCTGTTGTGGCTCAGCTGGTAAAGAATCTGCCTGCAATGCGGGAGATCTGGGTTAGATGCCTGGGTTTGGAAGATCCCCTGGAGAAAGGAAAGGCTACCTACTCCAGTATTCTGACCTGGAGAATTAAATGGACTGTATAGTCCATGGGGTCACAAAGAGGCAGAAACGACTGAGCGACTTTCACTTTTCACTTGAAAACAATCTGTATTTTCATTAAACCAGGAGTGGTGTTCTCTTAATTTAATAAGATTTCTTTATATAATTATACATTTTTTGACATTTAATTCTGGGGATTTTATTTTCATTGCTTTAGTGAAATTTGTGTTTTTTCTAATGTATTTCATAATTGATTATTGCTGTCCTAGTAAAAGCAATTTGCTTTTTATACAGTGATCTTTTATGACACTGCAGAACTCTTAAAAGTTTGTCAGTATAGATTTAGGAAATCCAAGAGAATCCCGTCTTCTGCATTTGATGAGCCTTTGTTTTTTATCCAGTGTTCGTATTTCAGGGTTTGCCAGGTGGTAAAGTGATGAAGAACTTGCTTGCCAATGCAGGAGATGCAAAAACCATGGATCCCATACCTGGGTCAGGAAGATCCCCTGGTGTAGCGAATGGGAACCTGCTCCAGTATTCCTGCCTGGAAAATTCCACAGGTGGAGGAGCCTGGTGGGCTACAGCCCATGGGGTCACAAGGAGCGTGACAGGACTGAGCACACACACACTCAAGTTAACTGTTGAGGTCCTGTAATGGACGGGAACCTGGGGTCCGGAGTCGACTGATTAGAAAGTAGCAGGGAGAGAGAGACGCTGATATTCCTTGGTTTATGCAGAAAGCCAATGAAGCCCCTGCATCGGGCTTGCTCTGTTCACAAAGGCCTCAGGCACCCTCTTGATGGGGTGAAGGTGCAGAGTGCCTTCTCAAGAGGATCTTAGAAGCCCGGGCAGAAAAGTGAAATCAGAGAGCCTGTGTGCTCCAGGGAATCGGCCTGAAAGAGAGAGGAAGAGAAAAAGACACGGGTACCGGGGCTCTGATGGAGCAAAGGTGTTCAGTCAACCTGGTGTGGGAATATATACTGTCTTACAAGGTAGTTCTCAGCAAAGATAAAGATTAAAATTCCAGACTTAGAAAACAGGTGATGCATATTAGAGAAGGAGAGTTGTAAACAATCACTTTAACGTTATGGTTCACAAGAAGGAAGAGGGAACTTATCACCATATAAAAAAACTAATGAAGAAAATGCCTGGATTCCTCAGCCTCCTGGAGAGGCTTGCCTCTCCTCTTAATTCCTGAGTGAGTATTCAGAAATTAATAAGGAACAGAATTCCTGATAGATCCAAAAGAGCACACAGGAAGCCTCCTGTTAAATGCTTCCTGACATTTCACGTAGTTGTTTTTAGTTAGAATTGCTTTAGCAATCTAGCACGGAATGTTGGATACTAGCAATGCTTAGAGATTTTTGTGTTTCTGTAGTTATTGACAAGTGGAAATGCTTTTAGTGTTCCACCATTAAGGATAATGTATCTTCTGAATTTCTGGTAGATAGCCTTGGTTAAGTTCTGCTACTTAAAAATATTTAGACTAGAGGTAAATATATGATTATACAGTAGAAATGACAGATAGATTCAAGGTATTATATACAATAGAGTGCCTGAAGAACTATCGATGTAGGTTCGTGACATTCTACCTGAGGCAGTGATCAAGACCCATCCCCAAGCAAAAGAAATGCAAAACGGCAAAATGGCTGTCTGAGGAGGACATACAAATAGCTGAGCAAAGAAGAGAAGCTAAAGGCAGAGGAAAAAAGGAAAGATAACACCCATAAGGAGAGAGAAGACAGCCTTCTTCAGTGATCACTACAAAGAAATACAGGAAAATAATAGAATGGAAAAGACTAGATATCTCTTTAAGAAAATTAGAGATATAAAAGGAACATTTCATGTAAAGATGGGCTCAATAAAGGACACAAATGGTAGGGACCTAACAGAAGCAGAAGATACTAAGAAGAGGTGACAAGAATACACAGAAGAACTGTACAAAAAAGATCTTTACACCAAGATAATCCTGATGGTGTGCTCACTTACCTAGAGCCAGACATCCTGGAATGTGAAGTCAAGTGGGCCTGAGGAAGCATCACTACAAAGGCTAGTGGAGGTGAGGGAATTCCAGTTAAGCTGTTTCAAATCCTAAAAGATGAAGCTGTGAAAGTGCTGCACTCAGTGTGCCAGCAAATTTGGAAAACTCAGCAGTGGCCACAGGACTGGAAAAGGTCAGTTTTCATTCCAATCCCAAAGAAAGGCAATGCCAAAGAATGCTCAAACTACTACACAATTGCACTCATCTCACATGGTAGCAGAGTAATGCTCAAAATTCTCCAAGCCAGGCTTCAACAATATATGAACCATGAACTTCCAGATGTTCAAGCTGATTTTAGAAAAGGCAGAGGAACCAGAGATCAAATTGCTAACATCTGCTGGATCATTGAAAAACCAAGAGAGTTCCAGAAAAACATCTATTTCTGCTTTATTGAGTATGCCAAAGCCTTTGACTGTGTGGATCAAAACAAACTGGAAAATTCTTCAAGAGATGGGAATAACCAGACCACCTGACCTGCCTCTTGAGAATCTGTATGCAGGAGAGGAAACAACAGTTACTACTGGACATGGAACAACAGACTGGTTCCAGATAGGAAAAGGAGTACATCATAGCTTTATATTGTCACCTTGCTTATTTAACTTACATGCAGAGTACATCATAAGAAACGCTGGGCTGGAAGAAGCACAAGCTGGAATGAAGATTACTGGGAGAAATATCAATAACCTCAGATATGCAGATGACACCACCCTTATGGCAGAAATTGAAGAACTAAAGAGCCTCTTGAGGAAAGTGAAAAAGTTGGCTTAAAGCTCAACATTCAGAAAACTAAGATCATGGCATCCGGTCCCATCACTTCATGGCAAATAGGTGGGGAAACAGTGGCTGACTTTATTTTGGGGGGCTCAAAAGTGACTTCAGATGGTGACAACAGATATGAAATTAAGACGCTTACTCCTTGGAAAGAAAGTTATGACCAACCTAGACAGCATATTAAATAGAGACATTACTTTGTCAACAAGTGTCCCATCTATTTAAAGCTATGGTTTTTCCAGTAGTCATGTGTGGATGTGAGAGTTGGACTATAAAGCAAGCTGAGTGCCAAAGAATTGATGCTTTTGAACTGTGGTGTTGGAGAAGACTCTTGAGAGTCCCTTGGACTGCCAGGAGATCCAACCCGTCCATCTNGCCTCTTGAGAATCTGTATGCAGGAGAGGAAACAACAGTTACTACTGGACATGGAACAACAGACTGGTTCCAGATAGGAAAAGGAGTACATCATAGCTTTATATTGTCACCTTGCTTATTTAACTTACATGCAGAGTACATCATAAGAAACGCTGGGCTGGAAGAAGCACAAGCTGGAATGAAGATTACTGGGAGAAATATCAATAACCTCAGATATGCAGATGACACCACCCTTATGGCAGAAATTGAAGAACTAAAGAGCCTCTTGAGGAAAGTGAAAAAGTTGGCTTAAAGCTCAACATTCAGAAAACTAAGATCATGGCATCCGGTCCCATCACTTCATGGCAAATAGGTGGGGAAACAGTGGCTGACTTTATTTTGGGGGGCTCAAAAGTGACTTCAGATGGTGACAACAGATATGAAATTAAGACGCTTACTCCTTGGAAAGAAAGTTATGACCAACCTAGACAGCATATTAAATAGAGACATTACTTTGTCAACAAGTGTCCCATCTATTTAAAGCTATGGTTTTTCCAGTAGTCATGTGTGGATGTGAGAGTTGGACTATAAAGCAAGCTGAGTGCCAAAGAATTGATGCTTTTGAACTGTGGTGTTGGAGAAGACTCTTGAGAGTCCCTTGGACTGCCAGGAGATCCAACCAGTCCATCCTAAAGGAGATCAGTACTGAGTGTTCATTGGAAGGACTGATGCTGAGGCTGAAGCTCCAATACTTTGGTCACCTGATGAGAAGGGCTGGCTCATGTAAAGAGGCCCTGATGCTGAGGAAGATTGAAGGCAGGAGGAGAAGGGGACGACAGAAGATGAGATGGTTGGATGGCATCCCTGACTCAGTGGACATGAGTTTGGGTAAACTCTGGGAGTTGGTGATGGACAGGGAGGCCTGATGTGCTGCAGTCCATGAGGTTGCAGGGATTCACACACAACTGAGGGACTGAACTGAACTGATACGAAAAAAATTTTCACAACCCAGATAACCACGGTGTTGTGATCATTCACCTAGAACCAGACATCCTGGAGTGTGAAGTCAAGTGGTCCTTGAGAAGCATTACTATGAACAAAGCTAGTGGAGGTGATGGAATTCCAGTTGAGCAATTCAGATTGTAAAAGATGATGCTGTTAAAGTGCTGCACTCAATATGCTAACAAATTTGAAAAACTCAGCAGTAGCCACAGGACTGGAAAAGGTCAGTTTTCATTCCAATCCCAAAGAAAGGCAATGCCAAAGAATGCTCAAACTACCACACAATTGCTCTCATGTCACATGCTAGCAAAGTAACTGTCAAACTTGTCCAAGCCAAGCTTCAGTAGTACATGAACTGAGAACTTCCAGATGTTTGAGCCTGATTTAGAAGTGGCAGAGGAACCACAGATCGAAAAGCCAAAAACAGTTGGATCATAGAAAAAGGAAGAGAGTTCTAGAAAAACATCTATTTCTGTTTTTTTGACATATTCCAAAGCCTTTGTGTGGACCACAACAAAGTGTGGAAAATTCTTGAAGAGATGGAAATAACCAGACCATCTTACCTGCTTCATAAGAAATCTATAGTCAGGTCAAGAAGCAACTGTTAATTTGGACATGGAACAAGCGAACTGGTTCCAACTTGGGAAAGGAGTACATCAAGGCTGTATATTGTCATCCTGCTTATTTAACTAATATGCAGAGTACATCATGAGAAACGCTGGGCTGGAGGAAGCACAGCTGGAATCAAGGTTGCCAGGAGAAATATCAATAACCTCAGATAAGCAGATAACACCACCCTTATGGCAGAAAGCGAAGAGGAACTAAAGAGCTTCTTGATGAGGGTGAAAGAAAAGAGTGAAAAGGCTTGCTTAAAACTCAACATTCAAAAAACTAAGATCATGGTGTCTGGTCCCATCACTTCATGACAAACAGATGGGGAAACAGTGAAAACAGCTACAGACTTTATTTTCTTGGGCTCCAAAATCACTGCAGATGGTGACTGCAGCCATGAAATTAAGACGCTTGCTCATTGGAAGAAAAGTTATGCCAACCTAGACAGCATATTAAAAAGCACATACATTACTCGGCTGACAAAGGTCTGTGTAGTCAAAGCTATTCAGTATTCGTGTGTGGATGTGAGAGTAGGACCATAAAGAAAGCTTAGTGCCAAAGAATTGATGCTTTTGAACTGTGGTGTTGGAGAAGACTCTTGAGAGTCCCTTGGACTGCAAGGACATCAAACCAGTCAATTGTAACGGAAATCAGTCCTGAATTTTCATTGGGAGGATTGAGGCTGAAGCTGAAACTTTAATATTTTGGCCACCTAATCAAAGAACTGATTCACTGGAAAAGACTCTGATGCTGGGAAAGATTGAAGGCAGGAGGAGAAGGAGACAACAGAGGATGAGATTGTTGGATGGCATCTCTGACCAACGGTCATGAGTTTGAGCAAATTTTGGAAGTTGTTGATGGACAGGGAAGCCTGGTGCTGCAGTCCATGGGGTCGAAAAGAGTTGGAGATGACTGAGAGACTGAACCAAACTGATAGAATTTTATCAAGTGATGGTTTTCAGCATACATTAGAAAATCAATATCTTGGTGTAATTGGTGAGTTTTATTCAAAGATTTCTAACAGAGTCACTTTGACTTCTGTAGTAGCACTTTTTGTGAGGTGAAACTGACATACTTCTGTTTGTCTCATGAAATTCCTTTATCGTTGATACATTTTTTGAACTTGTCTATTTAAGGGGAGAAAGGCTTGCATAAAGTCTCTATTACATGTTGATTTTTAACTACTTGATTTTTTCTATTGTTACTGAAGTAATTGGAATTTCTATCTCTTCTCAGTCCAAAGTTGGTAAACTCTGTTTTCCTTACAAATTATGACTTTGTAAATCTAGATTTTTAAATTTGTTAAATTATATTAGGATTGTGCCTTTTTTTAACTGCTAGGTTGTACGTGACCAAAACCTAACCCAGATATGTGAGTATCTACAATGTCCAGGAATAAAAATTGGCTTTACCTACCACTGGATCCATGGATTCCACAAGAATTGGTCCTTTTCTTCATCTCCATTCTGTTCTTCTCATTCTTAGTTATCTGTTCAATCACAATCTCTCCTCACTCTCTGAGTCATCAGATATTTATTGAGAACTTACTGGATCATGGAAAAAGCAAGAGAGTTCCAGAAACACATCTCTTTCTCTTTTATTGACTACGCCAAAGCCTTTGACTGTGTTGATCACAATAAACTGTGGAAAATTCTGAAAGAGATGGGAATACCAGACCACCTAACCTGCCTCTTGAGAAATCTGTATGCAGGTCAGGAAGCAACAGTTAGAACTGGACATGGAACAACAGACTGCTTCCAAACAGGAAAAGGAGTGCGTCAAGGCTGTATATTGTCACCCTGCTTATTTAACGTCTATGCAGAGTACATCATGAGAAACGCTGGACTGGAAGAAACACAAGCTGGAATCAAGATTGCCTGGAGAAATATCAATAACGTCAGATATGCAGATGACACCACTCTTACGGCAGAAAGTGAAGAGGAACTAAAAAGCCTCTTGACGAAAGTGAAAGAGGAGAGCAAAAAAGTTGGCTTAAAGCTCAACATTCAGAAAATGAAGATCATGGCATCTGGCCCCATCACTTCATGGGAAATAGATGGGGAAACAGTGGAAACAGTGTCAGACTTTATATTTTGGGGCTCCAAAATCACTGCAGATGGTGACTGCAGCCATGAAATTAAAAGACGCTTACTCCTTGGAAGAAAAGTTATGACCAACCTAGATAGTATATTGAAAAGCAGAGACATTACTTTGCCGACTAAGGTCCGTCTAGTCAAGGCTATGGTTTTTCCTGTGGTCATGTATGGATGTGAGAGTTGGACTGTGAAGAAGGCTGAGAACCGAAGAATTGATGCTTTTGAACTGTGGTGTTGGAGAAGACTCTTGCGAGTCCCTTGGACTGCAAGGAGATCCAACCAGTCCATTCTGAACTGAACTGAACTCAGCCTTCCAACTGAGCCGTGGGCTAAGATGGGGCAGGCACACACTGCTATGGCATCATGGCTCACTTTGTCACAGTGGCTTGGCAGCCAGCCTTTGAACAGTATACTCTCAGCTCTCCTTAGTTGCCCTAATGAAGCCAGTGGAAAATTCAGCTCTCCAAATGTCACCCACAGTCATGGAAAACTGAGCTGTCACAGGCCTCTCCTTCTGCCCAAATACATCACCAAACAGTGACCCTCACTATCGTTCAGTTTACCAGTAAAATACATAAATTCAGAGATGCTGACACCTGTACTGTTTCAAGTTTTGATCACTTAGACTCCCAACACAAATGAGATGCTGGCACATAGTAGTTCAGTTCAGTTCAGTCGCTCAGTCGTGTCCGACTCTTTGCGACCCCATGAATCGCAGCACGCCAGGCCTCCCTGTCCATCACCAACTCCCGGGGTTCACTCAGACTCGCATCCATCGAGTCCGTGATGCCATCCAGCCATCTCATCCTCTGTTGTCCCCTTCTGCTCTTGCCCCCAATCCCTCCCAGCATCAGAGTCTTTTCCAATGAGTCAACTCTTCGCATGAGGTGGCCAAAGTACTGGAGTTTCAGCTTTAGCATCATTCCTTCCAAAGAAATCCCAGGGCTGATCTCCTTTAATCCAAGTCTATGCCCCAACCAGTAATGCTGAAGAAGCTGAACGGTTCTATGAAGACCTACAAGACCTTTTAGAACTAACACACAAAACAGATGTCGTTATTTCATTATAGGGTAGGGGACTGGAATGCAAAAGTAGGAAGTCAAGAAACACCTGGAGTAACAGGCAAATTTGGCCTTGGAATACGGAATGAAGCAGGGCAAAGAGTAATAGAGTTTTGCCAAAAAAAAAGCACTGATCATAGCAAACACCCTCTTCCAACAACACAAGAGAAGACTCTATGGATGGACATCACCAAATGGTCAACACCAAAATCAGGCCCATTATATTCTTTGCAGCCAAAGAGCATTACTTTACTAGCGTGTAAGATGAGTGCAATTGTGCGGTCGTTTGAGCATTCATTGGCATTGCCTTTCTTTGGGATTGGAATGAAAACTGACCTTTTCCAGTCCTGTGGCCACTGCTGACTTTTCCAAATTTGCTGGCATATTGAGTGCAGCACTTTCACAGCATCATCTTTCAGGATCTGAAATAGCTCAACTGGAATGCCATCACCTCCACTAGCTTTGTTCGTAGTGATGCTTTCTAAGGCCCACTTGGCTTCACATTCCAGGATGTCTGGCTCTAGGTGAGTGTTCACACCATCATGATTATCTGGGGCATGAAGATCTTTTTTGTAGAGTTCTTCTGTGTATTCTTGCCACCTCTTCTTAATATCTTCTGCTTCTGTTAGGTCCATACCATTTCTGTCCTTTATTGAGCCTATCTTCGCATGAAATGTTCCCTTGGTATCTCTAATTTTCTGGAAGAGATCTCTATTCTTTCCCATTCTGTTCTTTTCCTCTATTTCTTTGCATTGATCGCTGAGGAAGGCTTTCTTATCTCTTCTTGCTATTCTTTGGAACTCTGCATTCAGATGCTTATATCTTTCCTTTTCTCCTTGGCTTTTCACCTCTCTTCTTTTCACAGCTATTTGTAAGGCCTCCCCAGACAGCCATTTTGCTTTCTTGCATTTCTTTGCCATGGGGATGGTCTTGATCCTTGTCTCCTGTACATGTCATGAACCTCATTCCATAGTTCATCAGGCACTCTATCTATCAGATCTAGGCCCTTAAATCTATTTCTCACTTCCACTGTATAATCATAAGGGATTTGATTTAGGTCATACCTGAATGGTCTAGTGGTTTTCCCTGCTTTCTTCAATTTCAGTCTGAATTTGGCAATAAGGAGTTCATGATCTGAGGCAAAATAATGGTATAAGTCCTAGACAATTGTTAGCAATATCATCTATTTGCAATTGCAGCCAGGAATGTATATTTCAAATCAAAAGGTTTTGTTACCGTTGTAATTTTTTCCACTGTCTCTGACTAACCAGTCTTTAAAACTTACTTATTTTGGCTCCTTTTCCCTAGCTGAACTTTACAAGTCTGGCCTCCATCCCGTAACTCTGGCTTTGTTTCCTCATTTGTGAACACACAGTGCTCTCTATAGAGGAAATATGCAAGCGCAGTGGCTGAGTTAGTGGCAAGTGTGAGCATTTTCCAGCCTGAATTCAGTTCCCCGTCTGAGTTGAGTCTCTAAGCAGTATAATACACGGAAAGGTGGCAGCCTCCCACACCGCAGCGTTCCGCTTTCTCCAGCCGCTGCCTCACTCATTCTGCTTCATCGACTGCTGCTCACTTAGTGCCTACGCTCTGCGGTGCTGTTTCATGCTCTTGAAATACTACAGAAAACAAACATACATGGAGTCTTGTGGAGCTGTGTTAAACCTCATCCTTTCATACTCTGTTAGTGGCCGTTTTCTTTTGCTCTTGTTTAGTGCAAACACACAGGACACCCTTTCCACACCCTCCGACTTCTCAAAACCAGTAGCTCCCGACTTGTTTTGAATGCGCATGTGCGTGCGTGCACGCTGCGTGTGCGCCTGCGTGCGTGCCTGCGTGCTGCGTGCGTGCCTGCGTGCCTGCGTGCTGCCTGCGTGCTGCGTGCGTGCCTGCGTGCCTGCGTGCTGCCTGCGTGCTGCCTGCGTGCCTGCGTGCCTGCGTGCTGCCTGCGTGCTGCCTGCGTGCCTGCGTGCCTGCGTGCTGCCTGCGTGCTGCCTGCGTGCCTGCGTGCTGCGTGCGTGCCTGCGGACAGCCGCTCTCTGGTCCCTTCTGAACGTGCGCCGCGCCCGCGTGAGAGGAGGCGCGCGAGGAGCCCGTTCGTCTCTGAGAGAATGTGGCTGGAACTTGGAAAGCGAGGCCGCGGGAGGAGGGTGACTGCAAGCACACAGCAGCGGTCTGTCCTCGGGAGGCGCCGCCTGCAGGCTCTCGGAAGGGAGGCGACGGGCAGGGGCTCGGTGCGGACCTTCGGGGAGCGGAGGCGGGGCGCCCGCCCGCCCGCGCCCGCGTGGCGGGGCTCCTGGCTGCGAGGCCCGGCTCCAGGGGCGGCGGTGCCCGCGGCCGCTGCTGGCGCGGTGGACGCGGTCCGGCTCGACGGGGAGGCGGAGCGGGGGCTCGGGCGACCCCGGGGCTGTGAGCAGCAGGGAGATGGGCCCGCTTGGGCCCAGGCGCTGCCCTCAGTCCGCCCCGTACCCTCTCTCAGTGGCTCTTAGAGGCCTGTGTGGCTTCGACAGTGTTGCGGACACCAGTGCAGGCGAGACAAGGTGCCCAGGCCCCAAGCTCCGACGAGATGAGCCACGCAGGTGGAGCGCCTCTGCCTCTCTGGAGCCAGGAGGGACTGCGCTGAGAGGTCAGCTGTCGGGAGAGCTCTAAAGACAGGGGGGTGGCCAGGGGGGCGGTGGGCAGAGAGAGGCGAGAATTCAGGAACCTGGGGCGGAGGGAAAGGCAGGCAAAGGCAGGGGTGGCGGAACGCATGCTCTGTGTGACTCCGGGCAGTGTGGAGGCCACTGGTCCTTGGGTGTAAAGGAAGCGAAGTTTTCTGTGATGTTTTACGTATTTAACTTAAAATTAGACAAAATCAGATAAAAAATTAACTTGATTCTGCATGTTGGTTTGTTTGCATTTCAGTATTCTTTATATGTAGGGTTTTTTTTTTTTTTTTACTCTTTTACTTTTCATTTAGTTTTTCAAAAAAAATTTATATATATACACACACATATTTGCACACATACATATGGATAGATAGCTTGTCACCCATCCGTCCAACGTGCATACCTCCTATTATGTGCATATATCCTATGTGACTGGCCAGAATTGCATTGCATTCTGGAAGCGACCCCTGTAGCTACAATTGTACTTTCTGCCCAAGCATTGGACCTTCCTCCAGACCTCCAAACTTGACTGATGACACTCACTTGAGGAATGAAAGTCTCTAGCATCGGCTCTTTGAAAGGACGTGATACTCTCCAGGTCCCATCTTCTCCTACACTTGGCTAACAAGAGCTGAGATGTAGCAGACCCGTGGAAATGGCCGTGACTCGCCTGGAGCTCTTTCAGGAAGTGGTGGGAAGCGCAACTAACACAAAGATCCTCAGCTAAATAAGTGGTGTAGTGTGTGCCTCGAATTTCCCAGGAAGCTTGAGGAATATTGACGTGGAGAGTTTCACTCTCTTTCAGTAATAAGGAGAAATAACTCACTTGATTCCTCATGAACTAAATGGCAAAAAAGACACAGTATCATATTAGCTTATCTCTTTGCCCTTTACCAGAGCCCACAAGGAAATTACCATTACCTTTCCTGCTGAGAAATGACAGTCTTTCAACAAATATACCATACTTAGTCATTGGAAAAGACCCTGATGCTGGGAAAATTTGATGGCAAAGGGAGAAGGGGACGACAGAGGATGAGATGGTTGGATGACATCACTGACTGAATGGACTTCAGTTTGAGCAAATTCAGGGAGCTAGTGAAGGACAGGGAAGCCCAGCGTGCTGCACTTCATGAGATTGCAAAGAGTTGGACACGACTTAACGACTGAACAACCAACTGATTTTAAACTAATTGAAACTAATTAGTTTCAATAACTAATTTGAAACTAATTTTATCTTTAAAAAATACTGAGCCTTAAAAGATTATTATTTTTTGAAACAAAAGGTTTTTTGTTTTTTTTTTTTTCCTTACAGTTTTTATGTAGCAAGACCACTGAACAAGTAACATTGCCCAGAGACACTTAGGGTAAATTTAGATCTTATGGGAAAGTGTCTCTCATTGTTTTCCCTTATCTTCAGTGTTCCACCTGGTTGGTTTCCTCCTCTTCTTCTCACATGCCAGTCCTGTTCTCATGGCTATGCCTCTGTTTGTGTTTCTGCCTTCAGCTGAACTTCCAAATTTGGTATAAAGTCTATTTCAGTGTTGTGCACACAACAAGTGTATAGTAAATATCTAATTCTGTACTTTTCATAGAGTGATAGAGTTGCCTGGGGATTCCTGATGTCTTTTCAGAGGATCAGCAAAATATTATGAAAAACTATTTTCATAATAAGACTCAGAAGTTAATTGACTCTCTTTGATCTCAGCATTTCAAATACAGGAAATATTAATAGATATGATCTGCATAACCAAATCTTGGGGTTAAGTTCAGTTCAGTCGCTCAGTCGTGTCCGACTCTTTGCAACCCCATGAATCACAGCACTCCTGGCCTCCCTGTCCATCACCATCTCCCAGAGTTCAGTCAGACTCACGTCCATTGAATCAGTGATGCCATCCAGCCATCTCATCCTGGGTCGTCCCCTTCTTCTCCTGCCCCCAATCTCTCCCAGCATCAGAGTCTTTTCCAGTGAGTCAGCTCTTCGCATGAGGTGTCCAAAGTACTGGAGCTTCAGCTTTAGCATCATTCCTTCCAAAGAAATCCCAGGGTTGATCTCCTTCAGAATGGACTGGTTGGATTTCCCTGCAGTCCAAGGGACTCTCAAGAGTCTTCTCCAACACCACAGTTCAAAAGCATCAATTCTTCAGCGCTCAGCCTTCTTCACAGTCCAACTCTCACATCCATACATGACCACTGGAAAAACCATAGTCTTGACTAGACGGACCTTAGTCGGTAAAGTAATATCTCTGCTTTTGATTATACTATCTAGGTTGGTCATAACTTTTGTTCCAAGGAGTAAGCATCTTTTAATTTCATGGCTGCAGTCGCCATCTGCAGTGATTTTGGAGCCCCAAAATATAAAGTCTGACACTGTTTCCCCATCTATTTCCCATGAAGTGATGGGACCAGATGCCATGATCTTTGTTTTCTGAATGTTGAGTTTTAAGCCAACTTTTTCGCACTCCTCTTTCACTTTCATCAAGAGGCTTTTTAGCTCCTCTTCACTTTCTGCCATAAGGGTGGTGTCGTCTGCATATCTGAGGTTATTAATATTTCTCCTGGCAATCTTGATTCCAGCTTGTGTTTCTTCCAGTCCAGCATTTCTCATGATGTACTCTGCATAGAAGTTAAATAAGCAGGGTGACAATATTCAGCCTTGACGTACTCCTTTTCCTATTTGGAACCAGTCTGTTGTTCCATGTCCAGTTCTAACTGTTGCTTTCTGACCTGCATACAGATTTCTCAAGAGGCAGGTCAGGTGGTCTGGTGTTCCCATCTCTTTCAGAATTTTCCACAGTTTATTGTGATCCACACAGTCAAAGGCTTTGGCATAGTCAATAAAGCAGAAATAGATGTTTTTCTGGAACTCTCTTGCTTTTTCCATGATCCAGCGATGTTGACAATTTGATCTCTGGTTCCTCTGCCTTTTCTAAAACCAGCTTGAACATCAGGGAGTTCACGGTTCATGTATTGCTGAAGCCTGACTTGCAGAATTTTGAGCATTACTTTACTAGCATGTGAGATGAGTGCAATTGTGCAGTAGTTTGAGCATTCTTTGGCATTGCCTTTCTTTGGGATTGGAATGAAAACTGACCTTTTCCAGTCCTGTGGCCACTGCTGACTTTTCCAAATTTGCTGGCATATTGAGTG
>SJXP01001423.1:781479-811739 GCA_006408505.1 Damaliscus lunatus | reverse complement strand
TCAGAATTTTCCACAGTTTATTGTGATCCACACAGTCAAAGGCTTTGGCATAGTCAATAAAGCAGAAATAGATGTTTTTCTGGAACTCTCTTGCTTTTTCCATGATCCAGCGATGTTGACAATTTGATCTCTGGTTCCTCTGCCTTTTCTAAAACCAGCTTGAACATCAGGGAGTTCACGGTTCATGTATTGCTGAAGCCTGACTTGCAGAATTTTGAGCATTACTTTACTAGCATGTGAGATGAGTGCAATTGTGCAGTAGTTTGAGCATTCTTTGGCATTGCCTTTCTTTGGGATTGGAATGAAAACTGACCTTTTCCAGTCCTGTGGCCACTGCTGACTTTTCCAAATTTGCTGGCATATTGAGTGTAGCACTTTCACAGCATCATCTTTCAGGATTTGAAACCGCTCAACTGGAATTCCATCACCTCCACTAGCTTTGTTTGTAGTGATGCTTTCTAAGGCCCACTTGAGTTCACATTCCAAGATGTCTGGCTCTAGATTAGTGATCACATCACCATGATTATCTGGGTCACGAAGATCTTTTTTTGTACAGTTCTTCCATGTATTCTTGCCACCTCTTCTTAATATCTTCTGCTTCTGTTAGGTCCATACCATTTCTGTCCTTTATCGAGCCCATCTTTCAATGAAATGTTCCCTTGATATCTCTAATTTTCTTAAAGAGATCTCTAAGTCTTTCCCATTCTGTTGTCTTCCTCTATTTCTTTGCATTGATCGCTGAAGAAGGCTTTCTTATCTCTTCTTGCTATTCTTTGGAACTCTGCATTCAAATGAGTATATCTTTCCTTTTCTCCTTGGCTTTTCACCTCTCTTCTTTTCACAGCTATTTGTAAGGCCTCCCCAGACAGCCATTTTGCTTTTTTGCATTTCTTTTCCATGAGGATGGTCTTGATCCCTGTCACCTGTACAGTGTCACGAACCTCATTCCATAGTTCATCAGGCACTCTATCTGTCAGGTCTAGGCCCTTAAATCTATTTCTCACTTCCACTGTATAATCATAAGGGATTTGATTTAGGTCGTACCTGAATGGTCTAGCGGTTTTCCCTACTTTCTTCAATTTCAGTCTGAATTTGGCAATAAGGAGTTCATGATCTGAGGGGCTTAATAATTTTTCAGAGTAAAGAAATCCTGAGACCAAAAATGCTGAAAATTACTGCCCTAATTAATTGGCTAAAGAAATACATAATCTCACCAAGAGGTGCTAGCATATCCTACTCAGTAAGCTATGCTTATATCTGAAAATGCCTTAAAACCTGATTTTCCAAGATGTGGAATATAAGTCAGTACTACTCACAGATTTTTGGAGAGGGCCAGTCAGGCCAGGGTGGCACTAACATTTTGAGGGCCCGTTCAGTGTCAGATTTAGTTGGAATCAGTTGTCTGTTGAGTTCAGTGAGGACTAGATGGCAGACTTTAGGCTAAGATGAAGAAGTGATAAATCAAGAATGCTTAAAGATAATGAAATGTATCAGTCCAGGTGTTTATAATCAGTTTCAGCTATTTTCAATAGAAAAAAAAAATCTTTACAAATCTTATGTGGCCTGTGTAGTTAAGAAGATGTCCAGATCACCCCAAGTCACTTGCACAGCCAGCCCTGGGTGTTGGGTGTCTCTGGCACCACCGAAGGCTGCGGATCTTTGCCACCACTCCTACTGAAATGGCTTCTGTACAGTACCTCCTCCACAACAGTGACTTACAATTCATATTGTAGGCACATACTGTGCAGGCACATCCAGTTGGAACAGTCTAAAGCTCATGCCTGTACCCAAGTCACAGAGAAGCCAAGAGAGTGAGGTTTTGGATTCTGTGTTGGGAATGCAGAGACTTTTAAGTGGGAAATCTTCCAAACATAGAGTTTTCAGGCAATGATTGGAGTGAAAAGTAGGAATGATATTCCCACAGTTCTTCCCTTGGCTGTCCAACACACACCCTTATTCCTGTTATGCCCAAGTCGCGAAATCTCCCAATGACCACCAGGGAGCCGATATCCAATGCAAAAGCAAGAGAGTCTTTATTACCAAGCTCGAGCTGGGTCTCCCACCAATACCTACGCTGCAGTTATAGGGAGGAGCCCTGAGTTCTGGATTACATTGCTTATATAGGGTATTCTCGCGCGAGAAATTTGAAAAACGGGAGTTTCCAGGTTGGGAGACGTCTAATTGGTTACCTTCTGTGGAAGGGTTAGGTGTTGGTTTCTGATTGGTTTTTATTTTCCCAGGCTGGCCACAGGTTCTGATTGGTTTCCATTTCCTGGGCTGGCCACAGGTTCTGATTGGTTCCCATTACCTAGGTAGACCACGTTAAGTCAGGAGCTTTTGGTCTGGGGTCCGATTGGCTCGAGGGTGGTGGGGTGAGGTCAGGGGATTTCCAAAGGCTCTTTTCCTGGAACCTTACAAAATGGAGTTTTTCTGTTAACAAAATGGAGTAGCTTAGGTCCTTCATTCCCCCTTCTCTAGGACCCAGGACAGACCCAGTCATGGGCCTCGGGTCAGCTCTGTATTGTCTCCTGCTAAGGGGACCGTTTGTAGGGCCGCATACTGGAATCTGAGTGCTATGAGCTGCACCGTTTAATCAAGGCCACTAGTTAGTTTAGTAAGCATGGCCTGAGGGTGAGTAGCAGTAACAAGATAATCAGGGGCCCCACCAAGGAGGATATGAGAGTTGTGAACTAGGGGGATGAGTTGAACCAGGATTCAAACCAATTTTGAGACATTTCTCTTTCTCTTTTTCTGTGACTCAGCCCTTCTCTATCTTGGCCAGGGACTCCCTGACTACCCCCGCGTGATTCACATAAAAACAACATTCTTCCCCTAACGCAGCACATAGGGCCCCTGAGAGACTTCATACTCAAGATAGTTCTTGGAAATTGGGGCGGAAGTGTGTTTCTTCTGTAACTTCTTCCTGCTGTGCATGAGTGTAGGCCTGCCTAGCACAGCAGAAGTCTCTCTACCTGATCTAAGTTGGGGTGTTCCGCATCTGAAACCAACTTCCACCCTCGTAGTAACAGCAATTTAGTTGGCCCCTCTCAGAGGTGAAATAGACAAGGGCCAAACAGGAAACCTAACAGGATGGTCATCTCTGGTCCCCGGAAACAGAAGGCAACATTTGGGGTGAGGGTTGCAGCGTTTGTTACCCTTTCTGATTGGTTGGTGTTGAGGCAACAGGGCTGTGCTCCAGGAATCTTGTGTTCAGTCTCAAGTTACCATCTTCCACCTGGATGGGGGCTCAAAGACATTGTTATGCATATTTCTTTGAGTAGGATCCAGGACTGTCTGGAGGCTGTACTAACCTTTGATTGTTTCTGTTTTTGTATCCCCTCCCTTCCCTGATTAGCAATTGTTTGAAACCAAGCTTTGGAATTCAGGGAAGGTCAAGGAGGCTGAACCAAGTCTATATCATACAGATAAGAAGTGGAGAACACAGAACAGATCTGTACTCCAGATCCCCACAGAGTCCTGCTCAGGTTTAATTTTAGGGAACTGGGCAACTATGACTGTGATAACTTCCTGTCAAAATGGGGCATAGGACTGCCCCAGCTGGAGCAATACAAGCTCTAATCTGAAAGTACACCATAGCATTACCTAGTTATTTCCCAGGATATCTGAACCATAGCTACTCTGACTTTTAATTGTAAACTTTTCCTTAATAGCCAAAGCAGATTTCACCCTTAATGACGTCAGTGTTTCTCTAGGTATGAGAGGAGGCAAGAATTGGGACTCATAAAATCTTTTCCTGAAAAGATCTAACTATCTGAAGGCCTGTTCTGCCAGTTTTTCTCAGAGCACAGAGTGCCTCGTTCTTGATTTTCACCCTGAACTCCTTTCAGGGGCGTTGAAAGTCAGCAGTTGCAGCAGCCGTGATTTAATCTTTGTAGATGCAGATGGCGAGGGTCAGTCTTCAGTTGGCAGAGCCCCTTTTTGCTCATAAACTTGACCATGATTGTGAGGGGGCACTTCATGACCATTTTACCCCATGGTGCTGAGAGTGTCCATTCTCAGGTAAACAGGCCACTCAATGTGCTGTTACTGGACTAGGCCATGAAACAGTATCTAAAATTCTCTGGACCACCTGTCTTACTAGCTTTTTGGTCCAGGAAAATATTCCCTCTTGTTGCTTCTTGCCATATCTAGAGTTACACTGTTACCATCATCGATCTCATATGGGACTATATATTATTCTATTAGAGGCCTCACACACACATTTCACAGTGTAAGAAACAGCAATTTTGTAAAACAGAGGAAATACAAATAACATAGCCAGCAGTATTAGTAAAGTCACAAGTAAGACTTATGTTAAGGACTTCCATTAGATGTAGCCCAGTATATCTTCTGGTTATCTGACTTAGTCTGCCCTTAGAATCTTTATCTTCCAGGGTAAGTATATATTGGCACCATCTATAAGGCACATAGCCCAGATTTTTAGTATTACTAGACTGATTATCTTTAGTATGATTTTTTTTTTCTTTTGGTCAATACAGAGGAGACTTTAAACTGTTAATTGGCCTGCTGAGGGGATCCTATCTAGTAATATCACAGTGACCTGAATATGGCTATAATTTTTTTTTTTTTAAGTAAATTTTTTCAGGGCCAACCAGTTAGAGTCTGGTAGTAGAGAAATTTACCAAGGTAACCCAGAACTAGACACAGGCAATTGGCCACAAACCCAACAATTGGATTGATTTTTAAAACTAGCATAGGATCAGGCCTATGATAGAATAGCATTTGACTTATATGCAAAGGTCTAAGAAGTCAAGAAAACATAAATGATCATACGAATCAGGTCCAGCATCTTGGAGAAGCTGTCTACCTCTGATGTCATCGTCTTCTCATCCTGGTGTAGTGTAGTTTCTCCTGATAAAAAAGTCCTTCCATCCATGTTGGAGACAGTCCCTTAAATTATGTCTTTTTCCAGTCCTGGTTGCAGGTCATGAGGCATCTGATCTTAATCCAAAGATAGATTACTGAGATAAGCTTCAGAAACAAATTTAGGGTTTTTTTCAAGAATTCAATTAAATTTTACATTAACATCACATAACAGCAAAGAACTATCTAAGAGATGAGTCTTACTAGATGCAGACCTCCATTAACAAACTGGTATTTAACATTTTGAAATATCTTTTTCTCCTTAAAGTTACCCTTATTTTTATTAAGTATAACCAAATTAAGGCTAGTTTGTTTGCAAAATAGGTCTGTTCTCACTGATTTTGGTCTGATGATTTTCATAACCATAATTGATCATAGGCTTTTTGTTTTGCTGAAACATTTATAGAGTCTCAGACTGAACTTTTAAAATAAAACAGGGCTGGGAAACTCACACCAAAGGCTTATCACAGATTTTGCCTAACAAATCTACGTGAATTTTTCCCTTTTTAAGGTCTCAAAAATTTATTGAGATTTTTGTATCTGTGAGATAACCTTCTTAACTCATTTGATAAACTTACTGGAAACCTAAGAACTTCCAATTTTTGGAGGAGTCAGATAGAAAATATAATTGTTTTGTTTATAACGTTTAATTTTACCAAAGTATTGTCATAATTAGTTTGAGAGAAAGATTTTCCCTACTCCCTGAAAACATAAGATTCAACCCCATAATTTTTCAGATAGAAACCATAAAAGTTATAAGCATATTCACTGGTTCATTTAGTCATTTTGTTAACTTTTGTGAAGTCATCAGGTTTTCCATTAAAATACCAGGACATATCAGAATATTAAAACTCCATATAATTTCTAGGATATCTGTATTAGTTATTTTACCATACATTATAACATGAGCAGATTTATTACTCATTTGATAATCTTTTCCATGTAATTTAACCAACCAAATAAGCACAGTTTAATATCTCTCTTTGGGATGTTCCAGAGGCCCTCTGAAACATCCCCAAGTTAGCTAGAGATCAAAAGAACTTCAAAAGAGTTCTATTTAGGAAGTTTTATCAAAGAGATCAATTAAAAGGGTTTAGAACATTTGATCAGATTTTAAGTTATGCCAATCTGGAGAGACTATTTTAGACGGATATTTCTAAAGAATAATTATTCTTAATAAAGTTTATATAAAAGCTCATATCTCATTTACATTTTTTAGAAGTTTTTTTTTTCACTTGAGGTAATTTCCTTGTTGACAAACTTGTAACAGATATAATATTTAACTCATATTAAACCTAGGTACAATGAAAATATTTTACTTAATGTTAAGTACTCTAAGACATGTCTATATTAAATAGGTCAACAAACAAACATTAATATCAGGTATTTAACATTGAATATTTCCCAGTTCACATAAACCTGGAATTTATTGTTTAATTTAGAATTACTTGATTTGTAGTCACCAGGGAAGCCCCTGTAAACACTTACCTTTTTTTAAGCCAAATAAACAAAGCTCATATACAAAAATATCACCAAGACATATTTAGACAGACACAGTGCAAGACCTAGCTTCAAGTCTTTTTGTCCTTTTTCCTCAGTGTCAGGAGTTAGAGATGGTCTAGATATGCATTCCTGAGAGCCCTGGTCTCAAGGCACAGGGAAAGAAAATCAAGTTCTAACAAAATGGCGGCAGGTCTAAACCACATGGTTGCCAGACAAAGCAAAATTTCCTTTTCCAGGGGATCTTCTCGACCCAGGGATCGAACCCAGGTCTCCCATATTGCAGGCAGACGCTTTAACCTCGGCTCCACCAGGGAAGCCCTTAAATACAAAAATACAGTCTCTCAGAAAACCTCCTATAGAGACACAGAACTTCAGATCTAAGCACTAACATCAAAGATTTCAAGGAAGGAAAGGAAGCCAGGTTGAAAAAGAAGGGGGAGGAGGCGGGAGGGGGCTGCAAAAGGGGTGGCCTTACAGACGTCTCCTGCCACCTACAGATACCCAGGCGTTACGGGACTTTTCCCTGGGCCTCCAGAGAAGGAAGGACTGGAACTCGGCCCTACCACAAATCAGAACCAGAATTCGAGTTCTCTGCCAAGAGGAGGTGATCAGTCTCCAATCCTCAGCTCAGGCTGAGGGCCCTTCGACCAGATTCGTGCATCCAGGACCGGGGACTAGAAAAACAGGGAAGGATGGGAAGGGTTAAGGAGAGGAGACAGAGAGAGAAGGGGAGAGAGATCAATAAAGTTTCTTGTTCCTTACCGGTCGGGGCCCTCTAGCCAGTTGTCCGCGTCAGGAGGAGACCAGGGACAAAAGGGTCCCAAGTACGGCCGCTGGGTCTGGTCCATTGGCAGGCAAGCTGGCCCCTGAGTACCCCGAGTGGTCAGGATGTCAGTCTCGGCAAAGAAGAGTCCCCGCCAGAGTCGCCATTTGTTGCAGTAAGAGGGACCCCTTCCAGGGCCCGAAACTGGGCTCTTGTCTAACACTCAGAAATGAATTATCCGAGGAGACACATGTGCTGACAAAGGGAACTTGGTCAGGGTGTCCGATCCGCAGTCAGAAGATGATATCTTGGACTCGGTGTACAGTTCCCAAGTCAGAGGTGCCTTCTGAGGGCCAGCCTACATGGAAGGTCGGCCATTCTGTGCTGCAAAAAGTGATTAATTTATTCCTTTTGATTTCTACACTGAGGTCATGAGCGTGCATCTTGACCTCCTTAAAATGATCAGTAACCAAGGATAGAGGTGTGGGGCTAGAATGGCATTGCCCCATCGTCCCGGGATCAGTCAGATGTTGGTAAATTAACACAGACAATTCGAACAGCCACACAAACAGACAGAGAAACAGGAGAAATACACCTCCAGGAGTCTGAAGGTAAAACCGAATGACGACGGCCTCTGGCCATTCAGCGGGAGTGACCCACTATTGTTACAGAGAACAGGGGCACTCCATCCCCCAACGCCAGGATTGGGGACGCCTCCCAACGACCCCCACCGGTGACTCTCTGGCCTGAGTCGTATAACGGTCTCAGAAACCAGGCCCTACCAGGAGTGAAAAGAAAGACAGAAAAAAGCTTACCAGCTGCAGATGACTCTCCAGATCCGTCTTCCTGTGGAGCCGGTGGGAGAGCCCGGACAAGTCTCCAAATGTTATGCCCAAGTCACGAAATCTCCCAGTGACCACCAGGGAGCCGATATCCAATGCAAAAGCAAGAGAGTCTTTATTACCAAGCTCGAGCTGGGGCTCCCACCAATACCTACGCAGCAGTTATAGGGAGGAGCCCCAAGTTCTAGGTTACATTGCTTATATAGGGTATTGTCGCGCGAGAAAATTTGAAAAACAGGAGTTTCCAGGTTGGGAGACGTCTAATTGGTTACCTTCTGTGGAAGGGTTAGGTGTTGGTTTCTGATTGGTTTTTATTTTCCCGGGCTGGCCCCAGGTTCTGATTGGTTCCCAGTTCCCAGGCTGGCCACAGGTTCTGATTGGTTTCCATTTCCTGGGCTGGCCACAGGTTCTGATTGGTTCCCATTACCTAGGTAGACCGCGTTAAGTCAGGAGATTTTGGTCTGGGGTCCGATTGGCTCGAGGGTGGTGGGGTGAGGTCAGGGGATTTCCAAAGGCTCTTTTCCTGGAACCTTACAGTTTTTCTGTTAACAAAATGGAGTAGCTTAGGTCCTTCAGTTCCTGGCAACAATAACAAAATGCTGTCTGCCATGTACAGTCATCCTTTCCCCTAAATAGAGAAATAATTATCTATCAGTTCAAAATGACTTTAGGATTAAGCAACAGAAAATCCCAACTAACCATGATTTGGACCTAATGGGGACTTTTCTCATACATCAAAATGTGTAGAGATAGGCAATTTTTCCACATTGGTTCAATTATTCAGTGATGCTGTAAAGGATATAATTTTTTTTCCCAATATCAAGCTCTCAACATTTAATAGAATGAACATACAGAAAAGTAGAAGGATATAGTAGAACTGAGGGCTTCCCTGGTGGCTCAGGCAGTAAAGAATCCGCCTGCAATGCAGGAGACCTGGGTTGGGAAGATACCCTGGAGGAGGGCATGCCAACCCCCTCCATTCTTGCCTGGAGAATCCTNATCAGGTTTTCCATTAAAATACCAGGACATATCAGAATATTAAAACTCCATATAATTTCTAGGATATCTGTATTAGTTATTTTACCATACATTATAACATGAGCAGATTTATTACTCATTTGATAATCTTTTCCATGTAATTTAACCAACCAAATAAGCACAGTTTAATATCTCTCTTTGGGATGTTCCAGAGGCCCTCTGAAACATCCCCAAGTTAGCTAGAGATCAAAAGAACTTCAAAAGAGTTCTATTTAGGAAGTTTTATCAAAGAGATCAATTAAAAGGGTTTAGAACATTTGATCAGATTTTAAGTTATGCCAATCTGGAGAGACTATTTTAGACGGATATTTCTAAAGAATAATTATTCTTAATAAAGTTTATATAAAAGCTCATATCTCATTTACATTTTTTAGAAGTTTTTTTTTTCACTTGAGGTAATTTCCTTGTTGACAAACTTGTAACAGATATAATATTTAACTCATATTAAACCTAGGTACAATGAAAATATTTTACTTAATGTTAAGTACTCTAAGACATGTCTATATTAAATAGGTCAACAAACAAACATTAATATCAGGTATTTAACATTGAATATTTCCCAGTTCACATAAACCTGGAATTTATTGTTTAATTTAGAATTACTTGATTTGTAGTCACCAGGGAAGCCCCTGTAAACACTTACCTTTTTTTAAGCCAAATAAACAAAGCTCATATACAAAAATATCACCAAGACATATTTAGACAGACACAGTGCAAGACCTAGCTTCAAGTCTTTTTGTCCTTTTTCCTCAGTGTCAGGAGTTAGAGATGGTCTAGATATGCATTCCTGAGAGCCCTGGTCTCAAGGCACAGGGAAAGAAAATCAAGTTCTAACAAAATGGCGGCAGGTCTAAACCACATGGTTGCCAGACAAAGCAAAATTTCCTTTTCCAGGGGATCTTCTCGACCCAGGGATCGAACCCAGGTCTCCCATATTGCAGGCAGACGCTTTAACCTCGGCTCCACCAGGGAAGCCCTTAAATACAAAAATACAGTCTCTCAGAAAACCTCCTATAGAGACACAGAACTTCAGATCTAAGCACTAACATCAAAGATTTCAAGGAAGGAAAGGAAGCCAGGTTGAAAAAGAAGGGGGAGGAGGCGGGAGGGGGCTGCAAAAGGGGTGGCCTTACAGACGTCTCCTGCCACCTACAGATACCCAGGCGTTACGGGACTTTTCCCTGGGCCTCCAGAGAAGGAAGGACTGGAACTCGGCCCTACCACAAATCAGAACCAGAATTCGAGTTCTCTGCCAAGAGGAGGTGATCAGTCTCCAATCCTCAGCTCAGGCTGAGGGCCCTTCGACCAGATTCGTGCATCCAGGACCGGGGACTAGAAAAACAGGGAAGGATGGGAAGGGTTAAGGAGAGGAGACAGAGAGAGAAGGGGAGAGAGATCAATAAAGTTTCTTGTTCCTTACCGGTCGGGGCCCTCTAGCCAGTTGTCCGCGTCAGGAGGAGACCAGGGACAAAAGGGTCCCAAGTACGGCCGCTGGGTCTGGTCCATTGGCAGGCAAGCTGGCCCCTGAGTACCCCGAGTGGTCAGGATGTCAGTCTCGGCAAAGAAGAGTCCCCGCCAGAGTCGCCATTTGTTGCAGTAAGAGGGACCCCTTCCAGGGCCCGAAACTGGGCTCTTGTCTAACACTCAGAAATGAATTATCCGAGGAGACACATGTGCTGACAAAGGGAACTTGGTCAGGGTGTCCGATCCGCAGTCAGAAGATGATATCTTGGACTCGGTGTACAGTTCCCAAGTCAGAGGTGCCTTCTGAGGGCCAGCCTACATGGAAGGTCGGCCATTCTGTGCTGCAAAAAGTGATTAATTTATTCCTTTTGATTTCTACACTGAGGTCATGAGCGTGCATCTTGACCTCCTTAAAATGATCAGTAACCAAGGATAGAGGTGTGGGGCTAGAATGGCATTGCCCCATCGTCCCGGGATCAGTCAGATGTTGGTAAATTAACACAGACAATTCGAACAGCCACACAAACAGACAGAGAAACAGGAGAAATACACCTCCAGGAGTCTGAAGGTAAAACCGAATGACGACGGCCTCTGGCCATTCAGCGGGAGTGACCCACTATTGTTACAGAGAACAGGGGCACTCCATCCCCCAACGCCAGGATTGGGGACGCCTCCCAACGACCCCCACCGGTGACTCTCTGGCCTGAGTCGTATAACGGTCTCAGAAACCAGGCCCTACCAGGAGTGAAAAGAAAGACAGAAAAAAGCTTACCAGCTGCAGATGACTCTCCAGATCCGTCTTCCTGTGGAGCCGGTGGGAGAGCCCGGACAAGTCTCCAAATGTTATGCCCAAGTCACGAAATCTCCCAGTGACCACCAGGGAGCCGATATCCAATGCAAAAGCAAGAGAGTCTTTATTACCAAGCTCGAGCTGGGGCTCCCACCAATACCTACGCAGCAGTTATAGGGAGGAGCCCCAAGTTCTAGGTTACATTGCTTATATAGGGTATTGTCGCGCGAGAAAATTTGAAAAACAGGAGTTTCCAGGTTGGGAGACGTCTAATTGGTTACCTTCTGTGGAAGGGTTAGGTGTTGGTTTCTGATTGGTTTTTATTTTCCCGGGCTGGCCCCAGGTTCTGATTGGTTCCCAGTTCCCAGGCTGGCCACAGGTTCTGATTGGTTTCCATTTCCTGGGCTGGCCACAGGTTCTGATTGGTTCCCATTACCTAGGTAGACCGCGTTAAGTCAGGAGATTTTGGTCTGGGGTCCGATTGGCTCGAGGGTGGTGGGGTGAGGTCAGGGGATTTCCAAAGGCTCTTTTCCTGGAACCTTACAGTTTTTCTGTTAACAAAATGGAGTAGCTTAGGTCCTTCAGTTCCTGGCAACAATAACAAAATGCTGTCTGCCATGTACAGTCATCCTTTCCCCTAAATAGAGAAATAATTATCTATCAGTTCAAAATGACTTTAGGATTAAGCAACAGAAAATCCCAACTAACCATGATTTGGACCTAATGGGGACTTTTCTCATACATCAAAATGTGTAGAGATAGGCAATTTTTCCACATTGGTTCAATTATTCAGTGATGCTGTAAAGGATATAATTTTTTTTCCCAATATCAAGCTCTCAACATTTAATAGAATGAACATACAGAAAAGTAGAAGGATATAGTAGAACTGAGGGCTTCCCTGGTGGCTCAGGCAGTAAAGAATCCGCCTGCAATGCAGGAGACCTGGGTTGGGAAGATACCCTGGAGGAGGGCATGCCAACCCCCTCCATTCTTGCCTGGAGAATCCTTGTAGACAGAGAAGCCTGGCAACTACAGTCCATGTGGTTGCACAGTCAGATACAACTGAGCGACTAAGCACAGCAAACAGTAGAAGTGAAAGGCACTTTGAACCAATTCAACATAAAATTAAGATTTATACAATTTTCACAGAACAGTAGGATACAAATTCTATTCTAAGTTCCCATAGACTATGAACCAGGAGACACTGGAGTATAGGCAGGGACATAAAGCAAGCTGCCAAAATTCATGCCCTAAAAACATTGAGATCATATGGTGTCTATTTTCTTATCACTATGGAACTGAAAGGCTGTTGTTGAATCACGACGCCGGGATTCTCGGCCCTGAAGGAGAAGCATTCAGTCCGGGGCCGGAGACGAGGCTTGGTCACTCAGAGCTTTTCTGTAATAAAGTTTTATTAAAGTATAAAGGAGACAGAGAAAGCTTCTGACATAGGCATCAGAAGGGGGCAGAAAGTGTACCCCCCTGCTAGTCTTCAGCTGGATGTTATATAGTCACTAGCAGTCTGTTAATGAAAGAAAGGAATGTCTTAAAACTCAGAATGGCACCAGGCCCCTCACCCATAAGATGCGTTTTGGGATAATCTTGGCACCAAATGGTTCATCCTGGGCCATAAAATAATTAACTGAATCTTGAGGAAGGGCAGATCACCATACAAATAGTTTCATTTACACAAATTAGAAGAACAATATCTGAGTATAACATACTGGTTTGTCAAGTAGGTTCTGAGCCAAAAGGCAGGCCTACTTGAAGACAGAGTTTGGGGTAAATGCATAGTACGTTAGCATAGCTTAAGATAAACATTTCCATAAGAAAAAAGGCATTGGTTAACTCAGGTGAAACCAGGTGTCATTTTGGCAACACAGAATTTTAAGAGAAACCTTTTAAATTTGTATAGAGAAGGAAAAAAAATATCGCTAGTTTGTTTCCTCCGGCCACTTAAGAGAGAGACAAATGTCTGACACTTGCAGGCTATTTCCTCCGTTTGGAGACTCCTGGCCTTCCTGCCTGTTACCTACCCTCTCAGAATTATGTTAGAAATCAGTATCAAAAGACATATTTTCAAGTGCAGAGTGACATTAACCAAGAGAAATATTTGACTAAGCCATTGAAAGCCTCAATAAAGCTAGAAGACAGGGAAAAAAAAAAACCCACTGAGGGTAATTACAGAGAAGAAAGTATTTAAATGAGAAATTAATATTAAACATACTTTAAAAACCCCAAGGAAATAGGGATTTCCGCCCCTTGCCCCTCCCCCACCCCAAGCTTTCCCTGTTTCATTTTAAAGTTCCTCATGTCTTCATTTTGTGGTTTCAAGGTGGCTGCCAACAACTGTAGACATTGAAGAACCTAAGCGTCTCCGTTTTGTTAAAAGAAAAACTCCATTTTGTAAGGTTCCGGGAAAAGAGCCCTTGGAAATCCCCTGACCTCACCCCCCCGCCTGCGAACCAATCAGAACCCTTGGCCAGCCCGGGAAATTCGAATCAAGCCCGGGAAACGAGAACCGATCAGAACTCAACACCTAACCCTTCACCAGAAGGTGACCAATCAGACCCAGAGACTCCCGTTTTTCGAATTTTTCACGGGAGAATACCCTATATAGGCAATGTAACCCAGAGCTCAGGGCTCCTCCCTATAGCTGCTGCGTCGGTATTGGTGGGAGCCCCAGCTCGAGCTTGGTAATAAAAACTCTCTTGCTTTTGCATTGGATATCGGCTCCCTGGTGGTCGCTGAGAGATTTCGCGACTTGGGAATAACAGACATCAGACGTTACCAAGCGTGAAAGAAGGAAGATAAGCAAAATTATTTATCCTTTTGAGGTTTTGTTCTTTTAATAGGAAAGACCCCAATCATACCACTCAAAACAGATTCTCCCTAAGTATCATTAGCTAGAACTGGCTCACACGACTACCACTTGGCCCATCACTGATAAAGAGAAACGATTAACTTAGGCTAAACATGATTTGGGCTTCTCCAGTGGCTCAGTGGTAAACAATCTGCCTGCAATGCAGGAGCCATGGGTTAGACCCCTGAATCAGGAAGATACTCTGGAGGAGGGCACGACAACCCACTCCAGTATTCTTGCCTAAAGAATCTCATGAACAGAGGAGCCTAGGAGGTAAAATTTCAAAGGATTGGACATGACTGAAGCGACTTAGCATGCATGCAGCACACACACGTGATTCACCCCCAAGGACTGGGAACGAGAGCAGTGAGCACTACGTAAACATGAAATTAGGGTCCTATCAGAAGGGAAGAAATGGCAGGCATGGCTGTTATAGTGGCAGTAGATACCGTCTTTGGTTCATAATACCAAAAACAAACAAAAACTACATCGTTTTCTACTGGAGATTGTTTTTATTGAGTTGTAGGATATTCATAGATGCAGAATACACCATACTTATGGCAGAAAGCGAAGAGGAACCAAAGAGCCTCCTGATAAAGGTGAAAGGAGGATGAAAAAATTGGCTTAAAACTCAACGTTCAGAAAATGAAGATCATGGCATCCGGTCCCATCACTTCATGGCAAATGGATGGGGAAACAGTGGAAACAGTGACAGACTTTATTTTCTTGGGCTCCCAAATCACTGTGGACAGTGACTAAAGCCATGAAATTAAAAGACACTCGCTCCTTGGAAGAAAAGCTATGATTAATCTAGACAGCACATTAAAAAGCAGAGACATTGCTTTGCCGACAAAAGTCTGTCTAGTCAAAGCTACGGTTTTTCCAGTTGTCATGTATGGATGTGAGAGCTGGACAGTAAAAAAAGGCTGAGCGCTGAAGAGTTGATGCCTTCAAACTGTGGTGTTGGAGAAGACTCTTGAGAGTCCCTTGGACAGCAAGGAGATCAAATCAGTCAATCCTAAAGGAAATCAATCCTGAATATTCAAGGCAAGGACTAATGTGGAAGCTGAAGCTCCAATACTTTTGCCACTGGATGTGAAGAGCTGACTTGTTGGAAAAGACCCTGATGCTGGGAAAGATTGAAGACAGGAAGAGAAGCGGACGACAGAGGATAAGATGGTTGGATGGCGTCATCGTGTCAGTGGACATGAGACTCCAGAAACAGTGAAGGACAGGGAAGCCTTGTGTGCTGCAGTCCTTGGGGTCACAAAGAGTTGGACGTGACTGAGTGAACATCAACAATGGGTTAAATGTGATTTAAAGGAAAGACATTTGGTGTATAATTTAACAGTGGTCAAATATTTCAATGTGAAATAAAAGTGAATGGATGTTAAGAGATGAAAATGGTCCAAATAAGTCCCACTTATTCTTGCAAGCCTGACTCACCCTTTCTGAGTAGCTATGAGTGATGAACACACTATTTCTAGAATTGGCAGTAGTATGGCTCTTAGAAAACAGTCTGGAAGGGAAGATTTAAAGCCAGGGTGGCCCTTGTGCAAGACCTGACCGTGTGCTCTTGTATGAATTTGCCTTTGGGAGCAATTCCAGGCTCCCTTCAGATTAAGGGCTGGTGTGAGGTGACGGCATTATTCTGTTTCCCATCCCCCTCGTGTCCTCACTCTGCTAGGTCATTATGAGTAGAGTAGCTGCTCACATGATTATTTTTTACTGAGGTTTAATTGATATGGGCTTCCCAGGTAGCTCAGTGGTAAAGAATCCACCTGGAAAACAGGAGATGCGAGTTTGATCCCTGGGTCAGAAAGATCCTCTGGAGAAGGAAATGGCAACCCACTCCAGCGTTCTTGCCTGGGAAATCCCGTGGACAGAGGAGCGTAGAGGGTTACAGTCCATGGGGTTACTAAAGAGTCAGACATGACTAAGTTACTCAACAACAGCAACAATAATTGCTATAAAAAATTGTATGTAATGTATATGCTTTGATGAGTTTGGTGCACACTCAGACAGCCGTGATGGCATCACCACACCTTGGCTGGATCAGAGTGCCCTCTGCTGATGCCTGGAGTCCCTTGCTCGATCAGCACTAACTAAGGCAGGTCTAGTCCAGTGTGTGTGGGTGAAGCGCTGATGAGTCAGTCTTCTCAGCACCTCATCTGTAAGCAGCAACACCTTGTGAAAATTAAGGATTGAAAGGACATTTCAGTCAAGGTATGGGAAATAGAGCTGGTCCTATTTCATCTAAAAATGTTAGGTAACAATATCAGAAAGAAGGTGCTAGGGAAGATTTTAGAACATTTTCCCGGGGTTTATATTGAATTCCAAACCATCTCAATAGCAACTGTTTGACAATATTCTGTATTCAGAAAAAAAGAATGTTTACTTTTAAAAATAAAGGCATTTCTATTAGTATGAATTTTACTTTCCATTAAGAAGTGACAAAAAGGGAAATGACATGGTTTAAGGGGAGAAAATATGCCATGTTACTTTCCAAGAACAACTGATGCTACATTTTAAAGTCAATTCTAAAGAAAACAAATGTAAATAACATAGAGTATAGAGTATTCCATGTTTCATTAAACTTATCATAGCAACTTACAAATTTATCTCTTCCTTCTCCTCCCTTCAAAAACCAGAAAACTACCTGCTTAAAAATTCACATCATTTGGCAATTTTCAGTGGCCAGAAAATAGTTGTCTGTGGAAAGCTGGATTGCCAATTGTAGTTAGTACTCCACTCATAGGGTTTCTGGCTGGCCTGAGAATTAAACTGACATAAAACCAGTTAACAGAAGAAAAGCATACAGATTTATTCCATGGAACTTTTATGTGTCATGGGAATCCTCATAAGAAAATGAAAACCCAAAGAAGTGGCAAAACCTAAATGCTTTTATATTAGGTAGAACAAAGAGAGACAATTGTGGGAGAGTAGCTAAATATATGGGGAGGCCATGAAATTAAAAGATGCTTACTCCTTGGAAAAAAAGTTATGACCAACCTAGATAGCATATTGAAAAGCAGAGACATTACTTTGCTGACTAAGGTCCGTCTAGTCAAGGCTATGGTTTTTCCTGTGGTCATGTATGGACGTGAGAGTTGGACTGTGAAGAAGGCTGAGTGCTGAAGAACTGATGCTTTTGAACTGTGGTGTTGGAGAAGACTCTTGAGAGTCCCTTGGACTGCAAGGAGATCCAACCAGTCCATTCTGAAGGAGATCAACCCTGGGATTTCCTTGGAAGGAATGATGCTGAAGCTGAAGCTCCAGTACTTTGGCCACCTGATGCGAAGAGTTGACTCACTGGAAAAGACCCTGATGCTGGGAGGGATTAGGGGCAGGAGGAGAAGGGGACGACAGAGGATGAGATGCCTGATGGTATCACGGACTCGATGGACGTGAGTCTGAGTCAACTCCGGGAGATGGTGATGGACAGGGAGGCCTGGTGTGCTGCAATTCATGGGGTTGCAAAAAGTCGGTCACAACTGAGCAACTGAACTGAACTGAACTGAAAGGAAGTTGAGAAGTATTTTAACAAGGTTTGCTTGTGCAGAGTTCTCTCAGCCTTGACTCCCAGATTGTGATAGCGTTTCTTTCCTTCAGAATAAGGACATAGTTCCCGTGGGAGTTCTAGTGCCTGCTTTCAAGGTGAAAAGCTTTCTTATACCTGCTGTCCAGTCTTTAGCTCAAAATAATCCTGATGCCCAAATAGCATAACTGGGCCATGCTTCAGTGACTAAACTCTCTCCACTTTGAGCTTACAGCTGGGCACACAGCATGGCATTAGGAGACTTTGGAGACAGATGCCCCTGGCTTCCAGTTCTGCCACTTGCCAGCTGGGAAAGCTTAGTTTCTTTGAGTCTCAACTTCCTCACCTGTAGAGTGAGAGTAAAAATAATTCTGCCTCGTAAGGTTATTTTGAGTTTATTCCATGTGAAATTCTGGGCTCTGAGAGGCCTGATCCTTCTGGATTGGGGAGCAATCTGAGAAATAGGTGATCTCAATTGCTGACTGAGTCCCACTGGCATCGCTGAGTGAGGCTTCCCCTTTTTCCAGAGAGAGAGAAACAGCAAGTCTGCAATGCCCCCAAAGTTAACCAGCATACAAGACCAGATTTACAGAGTTTCTCACAGTTGTAAACCCCTCTTCCTTTGGTTCTTATTTCACCCAGGTGCCCACCTAATGCCTCCCTCGAGGTGGTCTTTCCACCAGAGGCCCCAGTGAGCTGCGTGCATCCGTGCCTTTCGTGCACGCTCTGTGCCTCTGCCTCTGTGTGCCTCTGTCTTTATAATGTATAGGGGAGTCTGGTATCTTAGTCTTTGTTGAATCTGTACTGTCTTTCCTTGGAGTTATTTTTACTTATTCTTGATACTGTATTCATTATAGACCAACCACATTACTTTTTTGTTACATACAAAGAAACAGAGATTTTCCCTTCATTATGCCCTAGATATAGAGACCAGTCACCAACACCAGTTTATCTGCCTGTATTTTGTCAGTCCTTGACCTCTTTTTCTTGTTTATTTGTTTTGTGCAGAACTTTATCCTCAGGCTGTCTACTTATTTCTAAAAATACTGCTTAGTTTGAACACATGAACAAGTATTTTCAGCTAGTTTAATTCATTTTTTCCCCCAGCAATGAAAATTTTGTGTGAAAAGTCTGAAATAGCATATAGTATGGGGATCTGATGCAAAGGTCGGCCCTTAATATCTGAGAGGTTTTGATGGAAACAGATTTTAGAAAATACTATTCACTATTAGAGGCTTCCTTAGGTGTGTTTATACTGAAAAAGCAACTACAGACGAGCAATTCAGTCTGAGTCTGTTCAGCAGCTCTCCACTTGTAGGAGCAGAGAAACAGGGAAGAAAGATTGAAATTATTAAAACAGAAGCCTGAAGCAGAGGCATCAAGGAGCAGGGATTCGTAGGGCTCTGAGGCGTGCTTCCTGTCCAAAAGCTGCTGGAGCCCTGGACCCGGAATTCAGAGCTCTGAGGACAGCGGTGCAGCCTCACTGAAGTCGGTGCCTCAGGAACAAGGCACCAGAGGATTGCTAAACAGGTGAAATGGCTCTCTAAGGGAGCTGCAGTGGCCAGCTGTTGCCGGCACCTCGGAGTGAGTCCTCCCGCTGCTGCTGCCGCTGCTGAGCTGCGTCAGGCGTGTCCGCCTCTGTGCGGCCCCATAGACGGCAGCCCCCCAGGCTCCCCCGTCCCTGCGATTCTCCAGGCAAGAGCACTGGCGTGGGCTGCCATTGCCTTCTCCAATCATGAGGTCCTAGTGGTCTGGAAAAACTGCCAGCTGGAATCACCCTTGCCTCTGGAGTAAATTGATGGGTCAGGGCAGGGTTGCTGGAGGACTGCTGACTAGAGCAGGAGGCCGCAAGAGCGTGTCTCTTCTTGCACTGCAGCTCGTCCTCCGGAAGTCTTCCTACAGCAGCCTCTCGCTAGGGGACCCTGACAGAACTCGGGAGAGAATTGCAGTTCTTCCTACTCCCTAGAAATTAGCAGCAATGTCGTTTGCCTGTGCGGAGAAGGCAATGGCACCCCACTGCAGTGTTCTTGCCTGGAGAATCCCAGGGACGGGGGAGCCTGGTGGGCTGCTGTCCATGGGGTTGCGAAGAGTCGGACACGACTGAGCGACTTCACTTTCACTTTGCACTTTCATGCACTGGAGAAGGAAATGGCACCCCACTCCAGTGCTCTTATCTGGAGAATCCCAGGGACGGCGGAGCCTGGTGGGCTGCTGTCTATGGGGTTGCGAAGAGTCGGCCGTGACTGAAGCGGCGGCAGCAGCAGTTTCCCTGTGATAATCGGGAGAAGTCACCCAGAGTGCAGAGCATCTCCTTTCTCTCCTTTTGCCTGTTTGTTCCTCAGTTTCCAATTCAATTTGCCTTGTTCCCTGGCGGAAGCATTCCTCCCTTAAGAACCAAGATTTCCAAACCAGAAATGCCCAGAGTTGAGGGGAAGGAAACCAAGCACCCTGAGAGAGGCTTACTCAGTGTAATAGGCCACTTCCACTTCCACCACTTAATTATCACATTCAGAATTCTGAGTATGAGAGAATCAGTACCGTGTATTGGTTGTTGAATCTAAACATGTCCTGCCTTTTGCACAATAGCACCTGTCCTTTGAGGGCATTCTCTCTCAGCTGTCGCCCTACTGCAGGCTTCAGTAAGCTGTCTCACCAGTCTATCACGGCATGGCCTTCTGGAGTCTCAGGGTCGTGGTAAGGCCAGTGAATTTCATGACTCGAGCTCTTTGGGGTACTTCTTTTGCCATGGCATGAGGTTCTTGATCTGAAATAAGGTGGTGGGAATGCCGTGGTGCTGAGTAAGGCGTTCCTTACATTCATACATGCTGGTGCTGGCACAGTATCAAAAGCAAGGAACAAATGCATGAGGACAGATTGCTGTCCCCTCCATGATGGAAGAAGTCCAGGATAAGTAACCTGCCGCTGGGTGGCTGGCGGGATCTCAGGAAGCACGCGTGGGGGGCTCAGCGCTCGTCTCTGCGGGGCGCAGCCCCAGCATGCAGCCGCAGCCGTCCCCTCAGCCTGTGGTGCTTGGAAGCCGGGCACTGCCTTCACCCTTGCCACCGTGGCCATTGCCCGCGGGCACTTTAAGCAGGCACGAGGGTAGCTTGGGAAGGAGGCACACTGGCATCCCCAGAACGTGTCTTCTTTTGAGAGCTCCCCGGTGGGAGAGGCCCTTTGGTGTATCACGCAGGACGCGAAGCCTTTACTTCTACCCCTCTGAGGGTCGTGGCTCTCAAGCTGTGCAGGTGGCCAAAAGTCACACATGTTGTCTGGACAGAAGGGCCCAACATACTAATGAGCCAAATGGATTAGACCCAGGGTAGTTCTTGTTTAGGTGTAGAGGCAGTAGCCCTTGAACGTTGCTTTAGCTATTTGATTCGTCCAGAGTGATGCTTCATAATTTTTTTATGGGTTTTATTGACTGATATCAGCACAGAGGAAGCTCGGATCATGTTCTATCAGCGACCTCAGCTTTCACATGTATGAAATCCTTGACAGGAGCTAACAGATAATGCAGTCTAGGAACCTGTCATCCTAAAGGGATCTCAGATCTGCTAACATGTCCCACTTTCTCCTCCACCAGTCACCTAATGTCATGATCTTGTCTCTATCCTTGTAGCCCAAGGACCCCTTAGGTATGCAACCGCTCTCCATCCACCTCCCCTTACCCCCCTCAGTACTTCAAAAGGACTATATGTCAGTACTGCCATTAGTCAAGAGTCATAAACTTCTAAAAAGGATGGAGGGGAAACTCAGTAGTAATTAAGAATCATCCACCTGATTGACTTCCTTATTCTTCCCTAATGCTTACAAATATTTTGATATTTGCTCTAGCAATTATAGTACATCAGAAGCAAGTGGCCTAATAAAACAGTAGACTAGCTTATTAAAGGCTCTGTTTCTGAGGAAGCATTTTTCTCAAAAGGAAATCAAGTCACGTATGTGTCATGCAGATTTCTGAGAGGAGGCTGAGAAGGACTGTCATCTCAGTTTATGATTATTGACCTCACTTGATCATCCAAATAAATCATCCTGGTTCACCCTGCTGGTACCTGCTCATTTGAAGCCGTCTGGCCAAGGTCGCTCTACAGTTAGAAAGCCAGCCTCAGTCTCCACAGCCTCGTCCACTCAAGGAAGCCGGTGCAGTGTCATTGAGATTGAGTAGAGTGTTTCTGCACATCCTATAAATCCTGGGGTGTCCTGGCTGGGATTAATTAGTGCTGGGAACCTCCTCCTCTTTACCTTGGGGAAAGAACTGTGCTTGTGCTGATATTTAAAAAATGATCTGTTGATTTTATTATCAACCGCAGAACCATTTTGCTGATCTGGTACCTGAATAGATGTGAAAACTTCATACCCAACAGCCCTCTAGATCTGTTTGTTTGGGAAGCAGATCAGGAAGGCACCCTGGCTAATAAAGAGCAGACCTCATTATTTACTGGCTTTGGTCCCCTTCAGAGCCTAGCACACCCTGGAGTATGGAATTATCTGGAAACTGACTTCCTGACTTTACCTGTATGGGTGAAGCTCACTATTTACAGAGGAGAAAAAGTACAGCCAGCCAGAACATGGTTTTTTGTTCAGCTATAATCTTCTCTGCTTTCGAGAGGGCAGTTGAAACTTCAGGGTCCTTGGTTTATGGAAAGTGCTGGCAAGGCTATTGGCAGTATCTGTGACAACCCTGTATTTTCTTTTCTGAGTTTTTATTTACATAAATTCAAATGCACAGATAGTAAGTACCCAGTTTAGTAAAATTTGACAATTATACAAATTCACAAAACTACTAAAACAAAATGAAATGTCGAACATTTCCATCACCCCAGAAACGGTATCTTTTGTCCCTTTGCACTCAGTTCCCTTCTCCTCTACACACTCATCTCATAAACAATTACTGTTTTGATTTCTGTAACTATAGATTACTGTTACTTGTTCTTAGATTTCATGGACATAAAATCAGGTATTGTGTGCTTTTTTTATGTCTGGCTTTCACTAAACTAATGTGTTGAGATTTGTCTGTTTCTGTGTGTATCAGTAGTTTTTTCTTTCTATTGCTATCTGATATTCCTTCATATGAATCTACTAACAATTTATTTTTCCATTTATAGACTTTCTGGTTGTTTCTAGTTTGGGCTTGTTTAGATTTTCTTTTTAAAAAAGATTCAGATTATCTGGGGTAGATTTCATGGGAAATTGTTAAAATATGTTTTGCAAAGAGAAGATTTCTCTAACAAAGCTTCATTCCTTTTCTGAAGAGAAAATAGAATTGCATTTGTTTTGGAGCAGAGAGGATTTCATATGGACTTCTAAATATTCTCAGCTGTAAGATTTGGGGGACATGGAATTCTCTTCCAAGAGATCATGTGGCATCTCCTTCACTGAAGGACCTTAATGATACTCGTTCTGATTGATGTGGGATAATTTGGATGAAATTCAGAGGCACAGGGAAGAATCAAATCAGTATATTTCAGATGTTATTTTTAGTCCCAAGCTGATTTAGCCACCATTCTTTCAAAAAACTACTTCCTTAGCTGCCATGGTGCAGACATGTGCATTGCTCTGTGACTAGATTCTCTATTTTACTAGTAAGAAGAACTTCAGCTCCCCTTGATATGCGGAAATAGCCCCCTGTGCCTCATTACCCAGTCATTTCTTCATTGAATACATTCCTGTGTACCAACTTTGCTTGAAGTTGAAGTTAAATAAAACTTACTTCTTTTGATATTATATGAACTGGTTGATGTCTCTTATAAGGGCCCAATATAAAAGTATTCTGTGTTATTGCTTGGTTTATAGTCAAGACGCTAAACATGCAGAGAGCAGCCACTTGATTCGTTGCGGCAAAGACCCGGCTTGTGCTTTTCTCCACACTGGAGGGCCACCGGTTCCCGGAGGAGCAGGGGGATCAGACGGCCCGAGCTGCGGCAGCAGTGGTTTAACTTTCTGTCCTCACTTCTGGCCTCGTCTCTCCTGCCCTTTACCTCCTCCCCAGGGAAGGGTGAATGCCTTCCTTGGTGGATGGATATGGGAGGAGAGACTGTGCAGTCAGCTCAGCTTTTCTTTCCGCTCCTCCGCCGATAGAGGGTGATATCATCCACAGTCTGCCACCTGGTGCAAGTGGCCTGCCTTTAGAGAGCTGAGACAGAGGGCTGAGACTGTCCGCTTCTGCCAGGAAGTGCATGAACAAGTGAGTTAGATTCAAGAGTGAAATACTGGCAAGACTGCTGGGCTTCGGCTCTAAAGCTATGTTATACAGTCAAATTTTCCAGTAAAGAAAGTAGATATTTAGAGAGTATTGTCTTTAATATATCCGTTTCGCTAAACTTTTATGTTTCCTAATTTGCAGTAGGGTGGGGAAGAGGATATGGTAAAATAGAATTCTAAAACATGTGTAATTCATACAAATATGTGATGAGCTCACGTGAAAGATGCAGGTCACTTTACAGGAAAGTCAGGCTGGTTCAAAGAGGGTACAAGAGCCTGAAAGAAAGTAAAAGACGGCCAAGACCAGGTCCTCAGCTGGACGCAGAACTAGTCAACGTTCTGTAGAGCAATAAGTTTGAAACTTTGGAATACCAGTTCCGCTGAAAAGAAATTACTTGCATCTCTACTGGACAAAAAACTTGTAACTTGTCTCTTCTAAGTAAATAAATAGCTTTACAGAATCAGGGCCTTAATCAAAAGTAGATAACAGGTCCAAGTCATCTTTCCATATATCAAATGACCCTTGTTAGATATCATAGCTTCTTAGACAGAAAGCTCTAGTGTGGCTTTCAAAAGGCATGAAGTGTTGTTTTTTTTTTTTGCTTTATTTATTTTGTGGGTACTCTTCTTAACAGTTGTTATTTATCAGGACACCAAAAATCCTAAAAAAACAAGCACCCATTCAATAGAAAAGAAAACACTCTGGCCTGGAATATGGCCAGCTGAAGTCAGTTGTCACTAACTGGGCACCTTCACGTGACACCACGAATAACATTCCTAAAGCCAATCCATGCCCTAGAGTATCTGCTATGGACTGAATAGTAGTCTTTCCCCCAAATTCATGTGATGAAATCCTCAACCACCCTCACACACACTTCCCCCAGTGTGATGGTGTCAGGGGATAGAGCCTTGAATGAGTCAGTTCAGTTCAGTCGCTCAGTCGGGTCCAACTCTTTGCGACCCCATGAACTGCACCACACCAGGCCTCCCTGTCCATCACCAGCTCCCGGAGTTTACCCAAACTCATGTCCATTGAGTCAGTGATGCCATCTAACTATCTCATCCTCTGTCGTCCCCTTCTCCTCCTGCCCTCAATCTTTCCCAGCATCAGGGTCTTTTCAAATGAGTCAGTTATTCACATCGGGTGACCAAAGTATTGGAGCTTCAGCCTCAGCATCAGTCCTTCCAATGAACAACCAGGACTGATCTTCTTTAGGGTGGACTGGATTGATCTCCTTGCAATCCAAGGGACTCTCAAGAGTCTTCTCCAACACCACAGTTCAAAAGCACCAACTCTTCAGCACTCAGCTTTCTTTATAGTCCAACTCTCACATCCATACATGACTACTGGAAAAACCATACCCTTGAATAGATGGACCTTTGTTGACAAAGGAATGTCTCTTGCTTTTTAATATGCTATCTAGGTTGGTCATAACTTTCCTTTCAAGGAATAAGCGTCTTTTAAGTTCATGGCTGCCGTCACCATCTGCAGTGATTTGGGAGCTCAAAAAATAAAGTCAGCCACTGTTTCCCCATCTATTTGCCATAAAGTGATGGGACCAGATGCCATGATCCTAGTTTTCTGAATGTTGAGGTTTAAGCCAACTTTTGCTCTCTCCTCTTTCACTTTCCTCAAGAGGCTCTTTAGTTCTTCTTCACTTTCTGCCATAAGGGTGGTGTCATCTGCATATCTGAGGTGATTGATATTTCTTCCGGCAATCTTGATTCCAGCTTGTGCTTCATTCAGCCCAGTGTTTCTCATGATGTACTCTGCATAGAAGTTAAAGAAGCAGGGTGACAATATACAGCCTTGAGGTACTCCTTTTCCTATTTGGAACCAGTCTGTTGTTCCATGTCCAGTTCTAACTGTTGCTTCCTGACCTGCATACAGATTTCTCAAGAGGCAGGTCAGGTGTTCTGGTATTCCCATCTCTTTCAGAATTTTCCACAGTTTACTGTGATCCACACAGTCAAAGGCTTTGGCATAGTCAATAAAGCAGAAATAGATGTTTTTCTGGAACTGTCTTGCTTTTTCAATGATCCAGTGGATGTTGGCAATTTGATCTCTGGTTCCTCTGCCTTTTCTAAAACCAGCTTGAACATCTGGAAGTTCGCGGTTCACGTACTGTTGAAGCCTGGCTTGGAGAATTTTGAGTATTACTTTACCAGCATGTGAGATGAATGCAATTGTGTGGTAGTTTGAGCACTCTTTGGCATTGCCTTTCTTTAGGATTGGAATGGAAACTGACCTGTTCCAGTCCTGTGGCCACTGCTGAGTTTTCCCAATTTGCTGGCATATTGAGTGCGGCACTTTCACAGCATCATCTTTCAGGATTTGAAATAGGTCAACTGGAATTTCATCACCTCCACTAGCTTTGTTCATAGTGGTGCTTCATAAGGCCCACTTGACTTCAAACTCCAGGATGATCACACCATCGTGATTATCTGGGTCGTGAAGATCTTTTTTGTACAGTTCTGTGTATTCTTGCCACCTCTTAATATCTTCTGCTTCTGTAAAGTCCATACCATTTCTGTCCTTTATTGAGCCCATCTTTGCATGAAATGTTCCCTTGGTATCTCTTATTTTCTTGAAGAGATCTCTAGTCTTTCCCATTCTATTGTTTTCCTCTATTTCTTTGCACTGATCACTGAGCCCTCTTAATGGAATTAGTCTCTAGGAATTAGAGACATGAGAGAGCTAGTTTCCCCTCTCTTTACTCTCTGCCAGGGCGGATACAAGGGAAGACGGCCACCTGTGCAAAAGGGAGAGAGTCTTCACCAGATACCAGATCTGCTGGTTCTACCTTGGACTTCCAGCCTATAGCACTGTGAGGAATAAATGACTATTATTAAGCCACCCCATCTATGATATCCTATTAATAGCAACCCAGATTAAGACCTCATCTATACAGTGGTTGATTTTGGACAGACGTCTTTACCTTTAGATGAGTAAATTATCAAATGTGCCTTCAGATTGCTGAGTTAATTGGCCTGTTTAATAGAGTTCTTTACTGCCTGGACCATGGCATGTAGTTTACATAGTGTTAGCCTTTACTTTTCTTGTCCATGTGAATGCTAAGTATCTGATATCAGCCATGATTTTATTGTGAATTATTAATAGTTAGCTCTTCCAACAACAATTGACTGGAAAGTTTGCTTCTTCTTGAAACCACACTTGGTTTCTATGACATAAACATAGAACAGAGCATTTGTCTATTTCTTATCCATGGCTGGAAGCTAAGAAGCTGGTTCATCTAAAAAATGTATCATCATTTTGACTAAAGAAAAATGGAACTAGGACATAAAACTGTCCCATGCTGTTTTGTAGTGGAATGTACTCTGTCAACTGCTTAGCCCTAGTAACTGAGAGTTACAGTCATCTGTAGGAAAACAGAAATTCTGAGGGAGCAGAAATAACCTGGTATCTATTTATAGATGAAATAGCTTGGCTATCCCGTTGTTTCTCTTTATAGGATCAGGAATTGAAAGCAGGGATATGATTAGAAACTGTATTAGGATTTAAAACAGTGAAGAAAGACTTAAATAATTCTTAACAATTTACTGAATTGTAAAAGTTCAGTTTTTCCATCCAAGATCATCTTGTGCCTTTCATAGAAGAGTCAGCTGAGAAAGTTGGACTGTGGCCATTTGTGTATAAAATTGGTATAGATTTACAAGGAGCTACCTAGAGAAATTCAGTGCTTCCTGTTTGAAAAAAGAGAATTTTTGCATAGTGAAATATGTCGAGAAGCCAAATAAAGATATTGTTGTTGTTGTTTAGTTGCCAAGTGATGTCCAACTCTTTTGCAACCCCATAGACTATAGCTCGCCAGGCTCCTCTGTCCGTGGGATTTCCCAGGCAAGAACACTGGAGTGAGTTGCCATTTCTTTCTCCAGGGGATCTTCTCAACCCAGTGATAGAACCCCCATCTCCTGACTTGCAGGCGCATTCTTTACCACTGAGCCACCAGGAAAGCCCCAAATAAAAGTTTAGATGGACATTAATGTGTATTCTGTGTGCTAGGCATCTGTTAAAATTGTTTTATGTACTTATTTTAGTGGGCTGCATTAAGCTAAATTCAAAGCTAGACATTTCCCTCTTCTGATATCAGAATGTAGAAAGGAACATTGTCAAGATATAAAAATATGCCAAATATAATATGAATTTTACCCTTTATTTAAGGATATTACATTTTGCCATAGAGAATAAGATTAAAAAACTGATAGAAGAAGCTTGTCTTTGTTAAGAAATAAGTAGGTTGGTGACCCCTGAGATATGTTAGACAAATAAAGGAAGTAGGAAGTTTGTGTGTGAACACAGAAAGTGAGGGAAGGAACAAGTAGTCACTAAATATTTATCATATGCTAGCGATACACAGCCTTCCCTGGTAGCTTAGCTGGTAAAGAATCTACCTACAATGCGGGAGACCTCGGTTCAATTTCTGGGTCGGCAAGAGCCCCTGGAGAAGGGAAAGGCTACCCACTCCAGTATTCTTGGGCTTCCCTGGTGCCTCAGCTGGTAAAGAATCTGCCTATAATGCGGGAGACCTGGGTTCGCACCCTGGGTTGGGAAGATCCCCTGGGGGAGGGCATGGCAACCCTCTCCAGTATTCCTGCTTGGAGAATTCCATGGACAGAGGAGTCTGGTGGGCTGCAGTGCACGGGACCGCAAAGAGTCGGACACGACTGAGCGACTAAGCACAGCACAGCACATGGCAGAGCCCTGCGTGGGAAACTCAGTGTTTCTGAGAACCGAAATCAGCTCTTCATGAGTGCCGTTCATTCTGGCCCCACCTATTCGCTGCCAGATAAAAACCAGCGCTGCTCATCATGCCGTCGTGCTGATTGTTGAGCGACGCTGTGGCCACAGGCGCTTGCCTCTGGAGAGTGAGCACACGGGAACCGCTGTCTCAAGGTGCTTGCTCCCCTGACAGCAGGAATTGGGAGAAAAACGTTTCCAAGCTTGGAGCTGGGCTCTGCCCCGCGAGCAGCGGGCGTCCTGTTGGGGTCCCTGCACCATCCGCCTCTCTGACTCTCAGAGAGTCGCCATGGCAGTGCTGGCCTCTGTTCCTTCCTCCGTCTGGACCCGCATGGCTCCCCTTCACCCGGTCGTGTCTGTCCGCCCTCTCCGCTCTGCCCTCCTCTCTGGCCCCTCTCCCCTGGCTGTCCCTCCCCCTTTCTCACTGTCTGCATGACCTGCCTTCTCTCCCCCCACCTTCCTTCCTCCCCCTCTCCTCTTCCCTGGCTTTCCCTCTCCCTTTCTCACTGTCTGCATGACCTGCCCTCTCTCCCCCCACCTTCCTTCCTCCCCCTCTCCCTCTTCCCCTCTCCCTTTCCTTCCTTGTCTGCTTCCTGTCCTTTCTGTGTTCCCTTTCTCTCTTTCTTTCCCTCTCCTCTTTCCCTGTTTCTCTTGGCTCTCCTTGCTGAGGCTTCTACATGGTTTACTTTAGAAAGATTTGAGGGTGGTTTAATGGGAGAAGGGCAGCAAGATAGTATTTGTGAAAGCAGGTGAAAAAGATAAATGGAAATCTTGAGTGGAGATGGAAAGTCAAAGTAGAAATACTGCACTCTGCAGAGCCGTCCTTACTAGAGAAGAGCCCCACATTTGGCTCAGGCTTCTAGAAGTTAATGTGAAAGGGGAGACTGACCGGACTCCCGACTCTTGGGCATATTGCTCGTGTGAGCAGCACCGGGCTCTGTGAGTAAGGAGTGAGGTTATTGAGTAGAAAACTAGTCAGTGTTCCTTACCTCCCGTTGGCGGGAATCGTGTCAGGTGGAGACCCCTGACTGAGGGGATGGGGTGCCAGCCGCGCCCTTTGGCAGCTTGGAGCAACGCGGCAGGTCTGACGGTGAGCGAGGAAGGTGGGCAGAAACGGGCCGGCGCCAGGGCTTCTCCCCGCGCTTCCCGGCTGACAGCAGCGCTCTAAGCAGGATTCGGTGGCAATTTAAAAAGTCAGGAGGACCTCCTAACATATTCTGGATAACTCTTTTGTAGTTCAATCTACAGGAAGATTTTAAAGTTTTCTCAATAAATATTTTTTAGGTACGAAGCCTGAGGCCCAGCTTCGGATTTTCGTTCTAGCACTAGCCTCTCCTTGGAAGAACCAGCGTGACTTGGAGGTAGCTGAATCTGGGCTTGGGGCCAGAAGAAACAGGTCTTCCCGGAAGCCAGTCACAGGGCCCTTCTGGGAGGGGCCCTCTTCCTCTGCATCGGTTCTTTGTGGAGGGTAGCTGCTGCTGCTGCTGCTGCTGCTCAGTCGCTTCCGTCGTGTCCGACTCTGTGCGACCCCATAGACGGCAGCCCAGCAGGCTCCTCCGTCCCCGGGATTCTCCAGGCAAGAGTGCCGGAGTGGGGCGCCAGTGCCTTCTCC
>SJXP01001423.1:749764-780411 GCA_006408505.1 Damaliscus lunatus | reverse complement strand
GCGACCCCATAGACGGCAGCCCAGCAGGCTCCTCCGTCCCCGGGATTCTCCAGGCAAGAGTGCCGGAGTGGGGCGCCAGTGCCTTCTCCGGTGCATGAAAGTGAAAAGTGAACGTGAAGTCGCTCAGCCATGTCCGACTCTTCGCGACCCCATAGACGGCAGCCCAGCAGGCTCCTCCGTCCCCGGGATTCTCCAGGCAAGAGTGCCGGAGTGGGGCGCCAGTGCCTTCTCCGGTGGAGGGTGGATGCAGGGAATCAGGCGCGATATCACACTCTGCCAGCAGATGGCGACACGTGTCTAGCCGGTGGGGGTTTCTGATCAGAAATCCCTGAAGTTTGCGCAGTGAGTAGGAGTCAGTATTTCCTGTCATCAGTTGTCGTCAATCTTGACCCTTTACTGGGCTTCCCTGGTGGCTCAGAAGGTGAAGTGTCTGCCTGCAAGGCGGGAGACCGGGGTTCAACCTCTGGGTCGGGAAGATCCCCTGGAGAAGGAAATGGCAACCCACTCCAGTATTCTTGCCTGGAGAATCCCATGGCCGGAGGAGCCTGGTGGGCTACAGTCCACGGGGTCGCAAAGAGTCGGACACGACTGAGCGACTTCACTTTCTTTCACTGAAGGATCAATTGTTATCTTGACCCTTTAGTTGCATATACTCAATTTTTAATTAGTGGTAAGTAATGCTGCAAGTGAAAGAGGAGAGTGAAAAAGTTAGCTTAAAGCTTAACATTCAGAAAACTAAGATCATGGCATCTGGTCCTGTCACTTCATGGCAAATAGATGGGGAAACAGTGGAAACAGTGGCTGACTTTATTTTTTGGGGGCTCCAAAATCACTGCAGATAGTGACTGCAGCCATGAAATTAAAAGATGCTTACTCCTTGGAAGAAAAGTTATGACCAACCTAGATAGCATATTCAAAAGCAGAGACATTACTTTGCCAACAAAGGTCTGTCTAGTCAAGGCTATGGTTTTTCCAGTGGTCAAGTGTGGATGTGAGAGTTGGGCTGGGAAGAAAGCTGAGTGCTGAAGAATTGATGCTTTTGAACTGTGGTGTTGAAGACTCTTGAGAGTCCCTTGGACTGCAAGGAGATCCAACCAGTCCATTCTAAAGGAGATCAGTCCTGGGTATTCTTTGGAAGGAATGATGCTAAAGCGGAAACTGCAATACTTTGGCCACCTCGTGCAAAGAGTTGACTCATTGGAAAAGACCCTGATGGTGGGAGGGATTGGGGCAAGAGGAGAAGGGGACAACAGAGGATGAGATGGCTGGATGGCATCACTGACTCGATGGACATGAGTTTGAGTGAACTCCAGGAGTTGGTTGGTGATGGCCAGGGAGGCCTGGAGTGCTGTGATTCGTGGGGTTACGAAGAGTTGGACACGACTGAGCGACTGAACCAAACTGAACTGAATGCTGCAAGAAAACATTCAAGACAGTGCCGGTGATCCATATGAATTAAGAAGCTACCCATGGATTACAGATGAGAGAACTTTCCAGATAAGCAAGGTATCTTGTGGAGGAACCAGTGGAAAACTGATTAGGTGAGTTTAGCTGCTGTGGCCACAAAGCCTTCAGCCAAGTTTTCAACCTTGGCTGTACATAGTAATCGTTAAGGTAGTTAAAAAAATTACTGATGCCTGAGCCTTGTCCAGGAGATTTTGATTTAATTCGTCTGAGGTGGAACCTGAGCATCGACTATTTGAAGTTTCACAGGTGATTCTGTTGTGCAGCCAGCATGCGAGTGTCCCACTGGCCTGTGGCTGACGCTAGTCCGCGTTGCGGTCAGTTGCCTAAAAGGACCTGTCTCCCCTGATACCGAGCAGATGGCCACCCGCTGGACGCCATCTGGGGAACCGGGAAGGCTTCTGCTCTTTGGTGTAGAAAAGCTTCTGTGTGTGCCTGTCCTCCATGATGGGCACATTTCAGCACTGCAGAGAGAAATATTCAAAAAAATAAGCTCACAAAAGTCATACTTTGCGCTTTATTCAACTTTGCTGTTTGTTAGTCATTTTCCAGTAAGTATTCTTTGTGTAAAAGGAACACGAGAAAGCTTTGGACTTTGCCCGTATCAGGGAGGGAGTCACCCAGGGCTGAGGCCTTGGACATCACTGCCGAGAGTTCGGGCCCATGTGGCGCTGCCGGGGGCCCAGCGGCCTGCGGTGTGAAGGTGAGTTATACGGCGTTCAGACGGGGAGCCTGAATGGTCTTTTCCTCAGGTAGTTTTCACAACAGCCTGTGAGAGACGCTCTCACTGTCGTTTCTACACGTGAGGCAGCTGACAAGAGTGCTTCAGTGACCCCCCAAGGTTACCCAGCTGCTAAGAGGTGGGACCAAACTGTTTGGGGTTCTGACTACTGCCCTTGACCCTTCTCATTTATATCTGCTCCCCTTAGGAGTGCAATGCCTTCAAGCAAATTCGCTGATTCCATGGCTGTTTTCTTGTTCATGATCTGGAAATGTTATCTCTTAGGGTTGTGTTGAGGGGTGCACGATACGCTGTATGAGAAAGCTCTCAGAAGCCTGACAGCACAGCGCGGAAGCCTATAGAATTCCCATCCCGCTGCTCGATACGCTCTGATGGTCATTCTGACACTTAGTCTGCCTCTTTAGTCCCACAAAACCTCCAAACAGTCTAAACCACTTAGATGACATGACTTTTAAACAGAGACACTTAGAGGCACAGAGTCCAAGAAATCCATTCATTCCTCAGCAGTTACTTGCTAACCACTTACCAAGTGCCAGCTGTTCCACTGAGGATATAAAGTTAAACGAGCCACGAATCACACTTGGAAGGAGCGTCTCATCTGGGAGCCCAAGGACCTGCATCATGACTGCAGAATAGCGGCGTGAAATGGCAACTTCACTGCTCTGCTAGAAATATCAACCCACAGGCCCTTGTGTGTGTTGACTGCTGTGTGCTCGGTTTTGTGCTCAGTGGTTTTATGCTTTGAGTTAATCCTCAAAAATTCTTTAAGAGGTAGATATGAGGTAGGTGTGAGTAGTATATCCATGTGTAGACGAGGAAACTAAGGCCCAGAAAGGTGACATAGCTGCTCAAGGTCTCACATCCCATGACGTGAGCACTTGATCTTATTGTTCCACTTGCACGGATCTCTCTACATCCACATGCGATAAATGACAAAAAGGAACGCTGCAGCATGGGAAGTCCCTTCGTGCTGCAAAAGACACAGCTTAGACGGGGGTCATTTATACACCAGATCATAAAAGGTCAAGGTCATGGATGGAGTCCAGGCCAGGTCAGTGGCTCAGTCGTGTCCGACTCTTTGTGACCCCACGGACTGCAGCCCACCAGGCCTCCCTGTCCATCCCCAAGTCCCCAAACGCTCAGATTCATGTCCATCGAGTTGGTGATGCCATCCAACCATCTTATCCCCTTCTCCTCCCGCCGTCACTCTTTCCCAGCATCAGGGTCTTTTCCAGTGAGTCAGCTCTTCACATCAGCTGTCCAAGTACTGGAGCTTCAACTTCAGCATCAGTCAGTCCTTCCAATGAATATTCAGGACTGATCTCCTTTAGGATGGACTGGTTGGATCTCCTTGCAGTTCAAGGGACCCTCAAGAGTCTTCTCTACCACCACAGTTCAAAAGCATCAATTCTTCAGGGCTCAGCTTTCTTTATAGACCAACTCTTACATCCATACATGACCACTGGAAAAACCATAGCTTTGACTACATGGACCTTTGTTGGTAATGTCTCTGCTTTTTAAGAAGCTGTCTAGGTTGGTCATAGCTTTTCTTCCAAGCATCTTTTAATTTCATGTCTGCAGTCACCATCTGCAGTGATTTTGGAGCCCAAGAAAATAAAGTCTGTCACTGTTTCCTCTGTTTCCCCATCTATTTGCCATGAAGTGATGGGACCAGATGCCATGATCTTAGATTTCTGAATGTTGAGTTTTGAGTCAGCTTTTCCACTCTCCTTTTTCACTTTCATCAAGAGGCTCTTTAGTTCCTCTTCACTTTCTGGCATTAGAGTGGTGTCATCTGCATATGTGAGGTTATTGATATTTCTCCCAGCAATCTTGATTCCTATTTCTGAATGTTGAGTTTTGAGCCAGCTTTTCCACTCTCCTTTTTCACTTTCATCAAGAGGCTCTTTAGTTCCTCTTCACTTTCTGGCATTAGAGTGGTGTCATCTGCATATGTGAGGTTATTGATATTTCTCCCAGCAATCTTGATTCCAGCTTGTGCTTTATCCTGTCCAGCATTTCTCATGATGTACTCTGCATATAAGTTAAATAAGCAGGGTGACAATATACATCCTTGATGTATTCCTTTCCCAATTTGGAACCAGTCCGTTGTTCCATGTCTGGTTCTAATCATTGCTTCTTGACCTGCATACAGATTTCTCAGGAGGCAGCTAAGGTGGTCTGGTATTCCCATCTCTTTCAGAATTTTCCACTGTTTGTTGTGATCCACACAGTCAAAGGTTTCATCATAGTCAATGAAGCAGAACTAGATGTTTTTCTGGAATTCCCTTGCTTTTTCTATGATCCAGTGGATGTTGGCAATTTGATCTCTGGTTCCTCTGCCTTTCCTAAAACCAGGTTGAACATCTGGAAGGTCACGGTTCATGTACTGCTGAAGCCTGGCTTGGAGAATTTTGAGCATTACTTTACTAGCATGTGAGATGAGTGCAATGGTGCAGTAGTTTGAGCATTCTTTGGCATTGCCTTTCTTTGGGATTGGAATGAAAACTGACCTTTTCCAGTCCTGTGGCTACTGCTGAGTTTTCCAAATTTGCTGGCATATTGAGTGCAGCACTTTCACAGAATCATCTTTCAGGATTTGAAACAGCTCAACTGGAATTCTATCACCTCCACTAGCTTTGTTCATAATGATACTTCCTAAGGCCCACTCGACTTCACATTCCATGATGTCTGGCTCTGGGTGAGTGATCACACCACTGTGATTATTTGGGTCCTGAAGATAGTTTTTGCACAATTCTTCTGTGTATTCTTGCTACCTCTTCTTAATATCTTCTGCTTCTGTAAAGTCCATACCATTTCTGTCCTTTATTGAGCTCATCTTTGCATGAAATGTTCCCTTGGTATCTCTAATTTTCTTGAAGAGATCTCTAGACATTCTGTTTTCCTCTATTTCTTTGCATTGATCACTGAGGAAGGCTTTCTTATCTCTCCTTGGTATTCTTTGGAACTCTGCATTCAAATGGGTATATCTTTCATTTTCTCATTTGCCTTTCACTTCGCTTCATGAAAAGATGCTTTTCAACATCAAAAATAACCTTTCAGTGGAGGCCAGATACCGTCATAGAACTTTCATACTTTGTGATGAATTTGAATGCTAAGAGAAATTCCCAATCCAGATATTTTAATAAGCCCATTCGTTTATTGACGCCTCAGCATTAATGCTCTTGCTGGTTTGATGGACGGCACTGATTAAAATGTGAACATCAGTCCCAGAAGTGAAGCACCACCTTGAAATGTTGGCAGTCATTGGTGCAGCAGTGCCTTCCTAGTCCGGTGGTTAAGTGGGGAGCAGAAATAAAGAAGGTGGTAGCCCCTGATTTGTAGATATAAATGGGGACTGAAGAGGGAAGAAGGACAGTAACAAAAAGAGAGCAGGGTACTTGGGCTAGAAAGCCCATTGCACAATTTTGCCCTGAACACAGCAAAGGGACAGAGTTCCGTTAAGGAAGCCTTTCTCTTTGACTCAGGAAGTGACTAAGTGGCCATAACTAGATATTCTGCTGTCATTTTTTTCCTTTTAGTCTATTTGCCACCCAGCACCCAGGGTAATTTTGATAAAATGGAATCATGTCACTCTCTTGTTTGAAGTCCTTCAGCAGTCTCCATCTCCTTCCCATGTTCTACCAGGCCCATTTGATTTCCTGCCCATTTCTCAAACCTCAATTTACACCAGTCTCTTTATGACTGTAGTTTGTAGCGCATGTACTCTGTAAGCATTTTTCAGGTAAATTATTAGAAGACAAAGTGTCTGCCTATCCACAAGAATTATCGACACCACAGACACTGGGCTAAGTCAGATCCTCAGCCGTGTTCGCGCTCTGTGACCCCTTTCCACCTTTATATTTGCCTTTTGCCCTCCTTTTATCCTGCCAAACTGGAGGTCAGGTATATTTTTCTGTGTTTATTATTTATTTTTAAAAGCAAATCAAAGGCTGATCACTGGCCTGCATAGCAGTATGTTTCTGTTGCTCCTACCCTTCCTCTGAGACTCCCCGGAAGGGGCCTCCCTGCAGGAGCCAGTTCCGTCTTGGCACCTGTTTGCTCTCCTGCTCTCATTTTGGAGGACCCAGCATCCTGCCGGGCCCCTGCAGTGTCTTCTAAACAGCCTGCTCTCCCCGGAGGCTAGCAGCACACACATCTTGCCTTACCTTCCAGCTCAAAACAGGACAACTGTAGAGCTTGCAGACATGAATTCAGGTCCTGCCCACATGCTCACTGGTTTTTGATCTGGAGCCATTTCCTTAACCTGGCTATGGTTTTCTCAGATAGAAAGTGGGGAAAATAATATTTGATTTACAAGATTGGTATAAGAATTAAATGACACAATGTGTGAAACTGCACAGTATCTGATACAAAGAAAGTCTTCCCTAAATTAGTCTCTTTCCCTTCCCACCAGCCCAGCTTGTCCTGTGTTCTAAAGCAGACATACACTGGTTCACATGGCTATTCAGCACCCGTTCTTCCTGGGAACCACCTCACTTCCTGTGGAGAAATCATTTAGCCTCCATAGCTTTAGTGGGGCTGTAAATTAGGAATTTTATTCTTTGTGCACTTGTTCCAAATGAGGCCAGCTGATTAATTCCTCCCTGTGCTTACACAGGGAGGCGCACAGACAGAAAGGGCGGGAGCTGCCTGCACGCGGCGCGCTCTCAGCCCTGCCTCATTCCTCCCTCACATTCAGACTTGGTTCTCCGGTGTATTGTCTGTTTCCCAACCACTTGTTATTCCTTTAATACACTCTCTTCCTGGTTAAGGAAGCAGAGTTGTTCTCTGTTATTTACAAATTGTAACTGATAAACATATTCTCATAGATCTCTGAAGTCATACTACATTTCACTATTTGTATATTTGTGTGAGTTGATTCTTTTCAGACTTTGGGCACTTAACTTCTTTAGTTGAGCTCTATGACATACAGTGCTAAGTCAATGACTGTACTAACCGATAGTCATTATGAGCTCTCCTGTTTGTCCTTTAAGACTCTAGTACAGCTGGACGAACTTTCTGACCGAGTTGATTGCCGAGTGACCCAATAGACTGAACTGTTCATTCAGTTCAGTTCAGTTCAGTCGCCCAGTCGTGTCCGACTCTTTGCGACCCCATGAATCGCAGCACGCCAGGCCTCCCTGTCCATCACCATGTAAGCATTTTTCAGGTAAATTATTAGAAGACAAAGTGTCTGCCTATCCACAAGAATTATCGACACCACAGACACTGGGCTAAGTCAGATCCTCAGCCGTGTTCGCGCTCTGTGACCCCTTTCCACCTTTATATTTGCCTTTTGCCCTCCTTTTATCCTGCCAAACTGGAGGTCAGGTATATTTTTCTGTGTTTATTATTTATTTTTAAAAGCAAATCAAAGGCTGATCACTGGCCTGCATAGCAGTATGTTTCTGTTGCTCCTACCCTTCCTCTGAGACTCCCCGGAAGGGGCCTCCCTGCAGGAGCCAGTTCCGTCTTGGCACCTGTTTGCTCTCCTGCTCTCATTTTGGAGGACCCAGCATCCTGCCGGGCCCCTGCAGTGTCTTCTAAACAGCCTGCTCTCCCCGGAGGCTAGCAGCACACACATCTTGCCTTACCTTCCAGCTCAAAACAGGACAACTGTAGAGCTTGCAGACATGAATTCAGGTCCTGCCCACATGCTCACTGGTTTTTGATCTGGAGCCATTTCCTTAACCTGGCTATGGTTTTCTCAGATAGAAAGTGGGGAAAATAATATTTGATTTACAAGATTGGTATAAGAATTAAATGACACAATGTGTGAAACTGCACAGTATCTGATACAAAGAAAGTCTTCCCTAAATTAGTCTCTTTCCCTTCCCACCAGCCCAGCTTGTCCTGTGTTCTAAAGCAGACATACACTGGTTCACACGGCTATTCAGCACCCGTTCTTCCTGGGAACCACCTCACTTCCTGTGGAGAAATCATTTAGCCTCCATAGCTTTAGTGGGGCTGTAAATTAGGAATTTTATTCTTTGTGCACTTGTTCCAAATGAGGCCAGCTGATTAATTCCTCCCTGTGCTTACACAGGGAGGCGCACAGACAGAAAGGGCGGGAGCTGCCTGCACGCGGCGCGCTCTCAGCCCTGCCTCATTCCTCCCTCACATTCAGACTTGGTTCTCCGGTGTATTGTCTGTTTCCCAACCACTTGTTATTCCTTTAATACACTCTCTTCCTGGTTAAGGAAGCAGAGTTGTTCTCTGTTATTTACAAATTGTAACTGATAAACATATTCTCATAGATCTCTGAAGTCATACTACATTTCACTATTTGTATATTTGTGTGAGTTGATTCTTTTCAGACTTTGGGCACTTAACTTCTTTAGTTGAGCTCTATGACATACAGTGCTAAGTCAATGACTGTACTAACCGATAGTCATTATGAGCTCTCCTGTTTGTCCTTTAAGACTCTAGTACAGCTGGACGAACTTTCTGACCGAGTTGATTGCCGAGTGACCCAATAGACTGAACTGTTCATTCAGTTCAGTTCAGTTCAGTCGCCCAGTCGTGTCCGACTCTTTGCGACCCCATGAATCGCAGCACGCCAGGCCTCCGTGTCCATCACCAACTCCCCAGTTCACTCAGGCTCGCGTCCATCGAGTCCGTGATGCCATCCAGCCATCTCATCCTCGGTTGTCCCCTTCTCCTCCTGCCCCCAATCCCTCCCAGCATCAGAGTCTTTTCCAATGAGTCAGCTCTTCGTATGAGGTGGCCAAAGTACTGGAGTTTCAGCTTCAGCATCATTCCCTCCAAAGAAATCTCAGGGCTGCTCTCCTTCAGAATGGCCTGGTTGGATCTCCTTGCAGTCCGGGACTCTCAAGAGTCTTCTCCGACATGGTTGGTCCAAAAATAATTGTGGTTTTGCGTTGTTGATCTTTGTCGTAATCTTAGGAATACATTTCTAAGTAAATGTGGTTATGTTTTACATCATTTTAATGCACATTTCTCGCTTTATTTTTTTGCTAATGGCATTGCTTGCTGTTTATTTTATATTTTAGACTATAGAAATGATGTTAGACAAAAAGCACATTTGAGTGATTTTTTAATTTGAGTTCAGATGGGTCATAAAACTGTGGGGACAACTCGAGACATCAACACATTTGGCCTAGGAGCTGCTAACGAAGGTACAGTGCAGTGCTGGCTCAAGTTTTGCAAAGGAGACGCGAGCCTGGAGGGTGAGGAGCGCAGTGGCCGGCTCGCGCAAGGTGACAGCGGCCGACGGAAAGCAGTCGTCCCAGCTGACCCGCTGCAGCGGTGCGAGAAGTTGCCAAAGAGCCCAGGTGCTGACCATTTTACAGTCACTTGGCATTTGACGGAAACTGGAAGGTGAAAAAGCTCTATAAAGGAGTGCCTCCTGAGCAGACTAAAAACAGAAAGATCGTCATTTTCAAGTGTTGTCTTCTCTCATTGTATGCAGCAACCACCAGCCATTTTGCCATCAGAGTGTGATGTGTGACAGAAAGTGGATTTTATACGACAGCTGGCGATGACCAGCTCAGTGGTTGAATGGAGATGTTCCAAAACACTTCCCAAGGCCACACTTGCACCACAAAAGCTCATCATCACTGTTTGGTGGTCTGCTGCTGGTGTGATGCACGGCAGCGTTCTCGATCCCGGTGAAGCCGCTGCATCTGAGAAGTGTGCTGGGCAGACTGATGTGGGCGTGGGAGACTGCTGCGCCTGCGCCAGCGCTGAACGACAGGGGGCCCAGGTCTGCACGCAACCCCCGCTGGCACGCACAGCCAGCGCTTCAAGAGTGGAACAAGTTGCGCCTCATCTGCCATGTTCACCTGACCTCTAGGGAACCAGCTACCACTTGTTCAAGCATCTTCGTAGGCAGACACTTTCACAACCAGCAGGAAGCAGAAAATGCTTTCCAAGAGTTCTTCGAATGCTGAAACACGTATTTTTGCTCTATGGGAATAAGCAAACTTATTTCTCATTGGCAAAAATGTGTTGATTGTAACGGTTCTTATTTTGGTTAACAAAGATGTGTTGGAGCCTAGTTATATGATTTAAAATTCATGGTCTGAAACTGCAGTTACTTTTGTACCAACCTGAAAGGGTAAATGCAAAACCCCTCCCAAGTGAGGCTATTTTAACAAGCAAGAAATCACATTATATAATGTCTTATATCCCAGAAGTAAGCAAGCAGGCTGGGCAGGCAACGGATGTGAGGTGGCGAGTACTTAATGGTGTATCTGAGAGATTTCCTCCTGAGATGCCAAAGAATACTCTATGTCTGTAGCCACCCCTCTACCTATGCATAGCCTCTGCATGAGCAATCATACTCGTGTTGGAAGAGTGACTGTGGAGTTGCTTCACAGATGTTTTTCAGAGGAAGGGATGTGTGTGTGCGTGCAAGTACTCGTGTGTGTTTATCTGTGTGTGTGTGTGCAGACTGGGAGGAAAAGAGTAGAAAGGAAGTCAGATTTTTAAAATTTTCTTGTCTACTCCAAAATATTTTATTAACAATTGGCCAGTAAATTGTTGGCTAAATAGAAACCATAGCTGTTTGATTGGTGTAAAGATGATTTATATTTATTTAGTACCTGCTGTAATCTAGATACTTACATACATCCTTATGAATCCAGATTAATTATTCCATTCTACAGCTAAAAAACTGAGCTTAAATGACTTGAAATACCATGTTCAAAACTTACCCTGAACTTCAAACTTTCTGCTCTTTTCAGCTAACTCCTGTAAAATGTTGGTTAATGGTAAGATGAAGCAGAATTGAAAGGGAGTCATAGGGATCAGTAAGTGAAATCTAGGTTCTAGTAAATCCTGCCACTGTCCAACTAAATAGGGTGATTATGGAGAAATTGCTCAATTTTTGATAGACTTGTTTCCTTATTTATATTAGGTTGAAGCCTACACACATTTAAAAAAGATCAGAAGTTAAAATTTAAGTGAAATGAGACAGTTGGATCAGTGTGGCCACAGGAGACATTATTGCCTACTATTTTCTATAATTGGATAACCACCATGACTTCCATGAAAAAGTTTAGCCATGATCAATGGTGATAACCTGGAAAGATCCCAAAGATCAGTCACTCCCCTGGGAGCTGAGTTACTTGGTATTTACACAGGCTGATTCCTCCCAATCAGAAGCATCATATGGGAATTTTCTATTGTTTCTGTGTGCGAGGTCAGGGCTTTAAACTTGTATACCAAAAACAAGGAAGCAGCATACTAAAGGGTTACTTTACCTGGATATGTTGCAAATTTTAAATGAGGGCAGACATGGAAAACTCAAGAAAATTGACCTAAATTTTGTTTCCCTCTTACTTTCTATCCCAACTATAAGGCCATTTCTAGGAGTAATTGTCTCGTGTGAAGTCCATGGATGTCTTTGCTGTAATCAGGATATTTTCCATTAGCATTTTCCCCTGAGGACTAGCTTCAGTACTCAGGAAGCTCTCCTTGAGGAAACTTGGTTGTTCTGTTTTAAATGTCATGGTTTCTGCTGAAACTTATGGGGGCATTAGCTGCAGAGGTTTAGGTCAAGAAGAGATGAGGCGGAGAAAGTGGGACTTACAGCCCCCCAAACTGTGAGAAAATGAATTTCTGTTGTTTAAGCCACCCAGTCTATGGTATTTTGTTTTGGTAACCTGAGCTCATATAGCAATGAACTCACATCAAGAGAGAAACCGAGAACCCAGACTGAGGTGGTCACTTTGGGTTTGGAGAAAGAGAAATAAATGAAATGTAAATAATTTAGTGATATCCTGAACTGGGAGAATAAGAGAGAAGGAGAAATCTAAGCCAGCCCCAAAATTTGTAATGAAAGTTGGGAAACTTGGAAATGTGTGTGTGTATAAGTTAGCAAAAGGCTCAGAAGCTATTAACTACGCACCCCCAAAATATTTTTGTGGCTTACAAAATATAGACCTTTATTTCTGTCTCACTTATCAGTTCAAACTCAGCACTTCAGATTGGTGGGAAGGTTTGCTTCTCAGCAATCCAGGTTCCTAGGCTGCCTTTGTTGTCGTCTGTATGGCTGAGGTGGGCTTACCACAGACTTCAGAGTTTGCAAAAGGGAAGGGAGATGAAACATGGAGTAAACAGATGTGAACATCTGAAGTCTTAGAGCTGGAAGTGGCACTCATCACATTTGTTCACATTCCTTTAAAGAGGAATTAGCAGTGTAGTCAGAACTAGCTTCAAGAAAGACTAGGAAATTTTGTATGTTCGGGAAGCTTCATGCCAAGCTAAATGCTTTCTCCAGAAGAAAAGGGTAATAGATTTTGGCAAACCTTAAGCAGACATACCACAGTGATGATGTGAATGAGGCTAAAGAGGTACATTTAGGAGCCATAAAACCATGAAACAGATGAAACCTCAGGAGAATGTGTGCAGATGAAAACATGCAGAGAAGGAAATGTCAGCATTTGGAACAGGAGCCTCTGAAGGAGGTCGAGAATAACTGGGCATAAATACAGGAGTACATCCGTAACTATGGGATAGGCATTTATTATTTTTCAGCCTACCAAGTATCTCAGCCCTCTTTCTATGTTTGAGGAATTTCTTACCTCATGAGTTTTGGTATGAGGAGAACCTACCTTCAAATACAGAGGTTGAAGGTACCGTGTATTTCCTTCCCAGCCTCCCTGTAGCAAGACTGTGAACATGTGACCCCACTCTGCCATCAGATGCACCCGAGCTGCCTGCCTGCTGCTGGCTGGTAAGACTGGCAGCACTGGGCGCAGTGAGGGGCGTCTGGCCCCAGTGCCCGTGATGCTGGCCATGCAAGCTGCAGGCCACCTCATGAAGCAGACTTCAAATGCGACTTGAAATTTATTTTCCCTTTCAGCCGAGGGTTCTATAAGTTAATTATGCCTTATGGGAATAAGTCATATATTTTATAATTTCAGATTCTGTATTTTTTTTATCCATCTCTGGGTTATCTGTTAAGATAAACTCTTTTTTTTCTGATTAGAAACACAGATTTAAATGGAGATAGAAGGTAGCTGATTATTCCATCAGACCCAGAAGTCTTACAGCACTATTGAGGCATTATGATTCTTTTCTAAATCTATTCTTTTTTATGATTTTTAACAATATTTCTCTGTTTAGTGGTCTGCTGGGACTTCGTTGCTACAGGGCTTTTCTCCAGTTGCGGTGCTTCTCACGGCAGTGGCTCCCCTCGTTCTGAGCGTGGGCTCCAGGGCCTACAGGGCTAGGAGCTGCGGCAAGAGGCTCGCAGCGGTGGTCCCAGGCTCCCAAGCACAGGCCCGCAAATGTGGCTTATGGACCCTGTGGCCCGTGGGATCCTCCTGGACCAGGGATCGACTCCTGTCTCCTGCACTGGCAGGCAGACGCTTTACCTCTGGGCCACCAGGGAAGCCCCTAAAAGTCTATTCTTTATATTCCCCCATTCCTTTCTTTGTTTCAATTCTCTTTTCTATCTTCTTTCACTGAGAACTTCTTGAATGGACACTGACTTCTCTGTTTCTCATTCCCATTACTGGTCCTTTCTAAGTTTCCCAGCCATCCTCGTCAGTTTTTACTTAAAAAACCAGAATAGTATGTGTGTGGGGGGGTGGTATGTACATGTTTATTTATTCTGCAGGGTAGTCTTTGTTGTGAGTTTAGCGGCTCTTTAGTAAAGTTTTGGGTTTGAATGACTGGCTAGGTGAACTAGAAAACCATAAGATGTGGATGAGGTGCACGTGTGCGATCCTGCTGAAGGAGGACACAGAGCAGGCTCCACCTGGAAAGCAGGGCTCCACCTGGAAAGCAGGGCTCCACCTGGAAAGCAGGGCTCCGTCTTGGGCCAGACTGTGGACTTTGAGCTCTATGCCCAGAATCTATAGAAACGACAACCAGAGGAAAACCAGGCCCCCGGAAGGAAGAGCCCCAGGGCTCTTTGTTGCTAAAAGTATACTCTAATTATCTGTGTCACCGAATAGAATCATGCATTCTATTATGCTTATTGAGGTATGACCACAGGCCCATTGATAATTGTCCGCTGTTAACTACCTAGGCTTAAGGCATATGAATCACGGGTTACCTTTGATTGTCAGGGAATTTGGGGAGGTGAGTTTGTGCACGTGCACTTAGGGTATATAAGGTTTTCACAAAAACTGGTCAGGGTCCTTGACTAAGAGGAGACTCTACCTTGGGCCCGCCGGGGTAATAAACTGCACTCCACTCTCTGCGTTGTCCTTCTGAGTGAGCTTGTTTCCCGGAACACATGGCTACAACACTGCAACTAGAGATAATTTTATTTTTTTAATCTTTAGTTTCAGCCATTGCTACCCTGTGTCTATGAATTTCTGGGCTGAATTTACCTAATTATTGTTTCTCTTATATGGAAATGAGAATATTATTTTTAGGATGTAATGCTTACTGAAACAGTTCCTGGTGCACACCAATCACACAGCCTTTCCTTTTTAGTTTATTTTTAACTGGACGATAATTGCTTTACACCATTGCGTTGGTTTATGCCACACGACAGCATGAATCAGCTGTAGGTATACATGTGGCCTTTCCCTCTTGAGCCCCACTCCCACCCCTTCAAGTTGTTACAGAGCACGCGGTTGAGCTCTCGGGGCTACCCGGCAACTTCCCGCTAGCTCTCTGTTCTGCTGTGGCGATGGGTAGGTTTCAGTGCTACTCTCTGCATTTGTCCCACCCTCTCCTTTGTCAAGAGTGTCCACAAGTCTCTTCTCTGTGTCCGCATCTCTATTCATGGCCTGCAAATAGGTTCATCAGTACCATTTTTCTAGATTCCATGTATTTGCGTTAAATTACAATATTTATTTTTCTCTTGTTGACATACTTCACTCTGCTAGGTTCATCCATCTCACTAGAACTGAATCGCATTTGTTCCATTTTTGGCTGGGTTGTATTCCATAAAGTGCTGCACTCAATACGTCAGCATTTTGGAAACCTCTGCAGTGGCCACAGGACTGGAAAAGGTCAGTTTCAATCCAGTCCCAAAGAAAGGCAATGCCAAAGAGTGTTCAAGCTACCAGACAGTTGTACTCACTTTGCACTAGTAAGGTTGTGCTCAAAATCCTTCAAGGTAGGCTTCAGCAGTACATGAACCAAGAAGTTCCAGATGCACAAACTGGCAAGCTGGGTTTAGAAAAGGCAGAGGAATCAGAGATCAAATTACCAACATTTGTTGGATCATAGAGAAAGCAAGGGAATTCCAGAAAGGCATCTACTTCTGCTTCATTGACTATGTGAAACTCTTTGATTGTATGGATCACAACAAACTGGAAAATTCTTAAAGAGATGGGAATACTAGACCATCTTACCTGTCTCCTGAGAAAACTGTATGCAAGTCAAGAAGCAATAGTTAGAACTTTACATGGAGCAACTGACTGTTTCAAAATTAGGAAAGGAGTACAACAAGGCTGTATGTCGTCACCCTGATTATTTAATTTCTATGCAGAGTACATGATGCGAAATGCTGGGCTGGATGAATCTCAAGCTAGAATCAAGATTGCTGGGAGAAGTATCAATAGCATCAGGTATGCAGATGATACCACTCCAGTGGCAGGAGTGAAAGGAACTAAAAAGCCTTTTGATGAGGGTGAAAGAGGAGAGTGAAAAAGATGGCTTAAAACTCAGCATTCAAAAAGCAAAGATCATGGCATCTGGTCCCATCACTTCATGGCAAATAGATGTGGAAAAAGTAGAAGCAGTGACAGACTTTATTTTCTCGGGCTCCAAAATCACTGTGGACGGTGACTGCAGCCACAGAAGTAGAAGATGCTTGCTCCCTGAAAGAAAACCTATGACAAATGTGACAGCATATTGAAAAGCAAAGATATTGCTTTTCTGACAAAGGGTCATCTGGGCAAAGCTGTGGTTTTTCCGGTGGTCGTGTATGGATGTGAGAGTTGGACTACAAAGAAGGCTGAGTGCCGAAGAATGGATGCTTTTGAATTGTGGTGCTGGAGAAAGAAGACTCTTGAGAGTCTCTTGGAGTGCAAGGAGCTCAAATCTAACGGATCCTAAGGGAAATCAGTCCTGAATGTTCATTGGAAGGACTGATGCTAAAGCTGAAACTCCAGTACTTTGGCCCCTGATGCGAAGAGCTGACTCGTTTGAAAAGACCCTGATGCTGGGAAAGATTGAGGGCAGGAGGAGAAGGGGCTGACAGAGGATGAGTCGGTTGGATGGCCTCACCGACTCGATGGACATGAGTGTAAGCAAACTCCGGGAGGTTCCCAGGCGGCGCCAGTGGTGAGGAGCCCACCTGCAGTGCAGGCGACGTAAGGGACGTGGCTTCAGTCCCTAGGTGCCCCGGGAAGCACTCCAGTATTGGCGGCCCGCTCCAGTGTTCTTGCCTGGAGAGTCCCATGGACAGAGGGGCCTGGCAGGGGTTGCTGTCAGTAATGCCTAACGCAGCTCCCGACAACAAGGACGCATGAGAAGAAGTAGATAAGAGAATCGCTGAGGCAAGAACTCCTTTTGAGGGGCAACAATGAATTATGGAGACAACAAATCTGGGTCAAGGAGAACTGACAGTGTCAAACCTCTGACCTAACGCATTTGTAAAAGTATAAAAGGGAATCATAAGCTTGAAATAATAGGCCATCCAAGAAAACTGAGAGGCTGCCTCGTGTCTCACCAACACTGCTCACCCCTTCAGGCTGACTCCCTGGCTGCTGGAGCTGGACTCCGACAGGTTGCAGAGTGAGAGACACGACTCAGCAGCTGAGCAACAGCAGTGTTCCATGATATGTATGTGTGTATATACGTGTGTGTGTGTGTGTGTGTGTGTGTACCACAGCTTCTTTATCCGTTCATCTGTTAATGGACATCTAGGTTGCTTCTGTGCCCTGGCTATTGTAAATAGTGCTGCTGTGAACACTAGGGTACAGATAACCTTTTGAAGTATGGGTTTCTCAGGGTATGTGCCCAGTATGGTAGTTTTATTCCTAGTTTTTTAAGGAACCTCCATACTGTTCTCCACAACGGCTGTATCAATTTACAGGCCCTTTTCTCCACATCCTCTCCAGCATGCATTTATCGTTTGCAGATTTTTTAATGGTGGCCATTCTGACTGCTGTAAGGGGTTCCCTCATTGTGGTTTTGAGTTGCGTTTGTCTAAGAATGAGTGCTGGTGAGAGCGTTCCCTGTGTTTAGTGGCCATCTGTATGTCTTCTTCAGGGCTTCCCTCATAGCTCAGTCAGTACAGAACCTGCCTGCAGTGCAGGAGACCTGGGTTCAATCCCTGGGTCAGGAAGATCTCTTGGAGAAAGAAATGGCAACCCACTCCAGTATTCTTGCCTGGACAGAATCCCATGGACAGAGGAGCCCTGCAGGCTGCAGTCCATGGGGTTGCAAAGAGTCAAACACGACTTAGCGACTAAACTTCCACTATGTCTTCCTTGGAGAATGGTCTGTTTAAATCTTCTGCTCATTTTTTGATTGGGTTGCTTGTTTTTCTGATGTTGAGTTGCATGAGCTGCTGGTATATTTTGGAGATTAATCCTTTGTCATTTGCTTCATTTGCAGTGATTTTCTTCTGTTCTGAGGGTTGTCTTTTCACCTTGTTTATAGTTTCCTTTGCTGTGCAAAGACTTTTAAGTTTAATTAGGGCCCATATGTTTGTTTTTGTTTTTATTTTCCTTACTCTAGGAGGTGGGTCGAAGAGAATCTTGCTGCCATTTATGTCAGAGTTCTGCCTGTGTCCCCCGCAAAGAGTTTTATAGTTTCTGGCCTTACATGTAGGTCTTTATCCATTTTGAGTTTATTTTTGAGTTACACAGCTTTTAGTGCTCCCCCACATTTCCACTCCCACCCATTGGTTCTGTTCTCTGAGCCTTTGAGTGGAGTTAGAACATGTGCCAGCCTCCATGGATGTACTTAGAACTATATTGCTGTTTTGAGTCTTTAGTTCACACTTCAGTTTTTTTTTTTTTTTTGGTTAAACATTTCTGTGTCTTGAAGCTTTACTGGAAAAAAAAAATGTGTTTTATCCTTGGCTATCTGTAAAACTTTATGATCTGTGCAGTTCTTTTTAGTGTTTATTTTCATTATCTAAAGACAACTGAAGAGAGCTTTTGAAAGTACAACCAGGTGCCTGATAGTTTGTCTCCACCTTGTTAAAGGCCTTATTAAGTTTATCTGGTGAATTTGCAGGCAGAATGAAAGCATAGACTGTAAAACTCATCAACACAATAGGCCAAAAGAAACACACAAAAAAACAAAAAACAAACTTACAATAATGTGAATTATTTAAAATTCAGTATACAGGTGGACCACCTAGGGAAATAAGTTGATACCAACAGGGAGTTTAAGCTTCCTTAATTTGGGGAGGTGAGTTTGTGCACGTGCACTTAGGGTATATAAGGTTTTCACAAAAACTGGTCAGGGTCCTTGACTAAGAGGAGACTCTACCTTGGGCCCGCCGGGGTAATAAACTGCACTCCACTCTCTGCGTTGTCCTTCTGAGTGAGCTTGTTTCCCGGAACACATGGCTACAACACTGCAACTAGAGATAATTTTATTTTTTTAATCTTTAGTTTCAGCCATTGCTACCCTGTGTCTATGAATTTCTGGGCTGAATTTACCTAATTATTGTTTCTCTTATATGGAAATGAGAATATTATTTTTAGGATGTAATGCTTACTGAAACAGTTCCTGGTGCACACCAATCACACAGCCTTTCCTTTTTAGTTTATTTTTAACTGGACGATAATTGCTTTACACCATTGCGTTGGTTTATGCCACACGACAGCATGAATCAGCTGTAGGTATACATGTGGCCTTTCCCTCTTGAGCCCCACTCCCACCCCTTCAAGTTGTTACAGAGCACGCGGTTGAGCTCTCGGGGCTACCCGGCAACTTCCCGCTAGCTCTCTGTTCTGCTGTGGCGATGGGTAGGTTTCAGTGCTACTCTCTGCATTTGTCCCACCCTCTCCTTTGTCAAGAGTGTCCACAAGTCTCTTCTCTGTGTCCGCATCTCTATTCATGGCCTGCAAATAGGTTCATCAGTACCATTTTTCTAGATTCCATGTATTTGCGTTAAATTACAATATTTATTTTTCTCTTGTTGACATACTTCACTCTGCTAGGTTCATCCATCTCACTAGAACTGAATCGCATTTGTTCCATTTTTGGCTGGGTTGTATTCCATAAAGTGCTGCACTCAATACGTCAGCATTTTGGAAACCTCTGCAGTGGCCACAGGACTGGAAAAGGTCAGTTTCAATCCAGTCCCAAAGAAAGGCAATGCCAAAGAGTGTTCAAGCTACCAGACAGTTGTACTCACTTTGCACTAGTAAGGTTGTGCTCAAAATCCTTCAAGGTAGGCTTCAGCAGTACATGAACCAAGAAGTTCCAGATGCACAAACTGGCAAGCTGGGTTTAGAAAAGGCAGAGGAATCAGAGATCAAATTACCAACATTTGTTGGATCATAGAGAAAGCAAGGGAATTCCAGAAAGGCATCTACTTCTGCTTCATTGACTATGTGAAACTCTTTGATTGTATGGATCACAACAAACTGGAAAATTCTTAAAGAGATGGGAATACTAGACCATCTTACCTGTCTCCTGAGAAAACTGTATGCAAGTCAAGAAGCAATAGTTAGAACTTTACATGGAGCAACTGACTGTTTCAAAATTAGGAAAGGAGTACAACAAGGCTGTATGTCGTCACCCTGATTATTTAATTTCTATGCAGAGTACATGATGCGAAATGCTGGGCTGGATGAATCTCAAGCTAGAATCAAGATTGCTGGGAGAAGTATCAATAGCATCAGGTATGCAGATGATACCACTCCAGTGGCAGGAGTGAAAGGAACTAAAAAGCCTTTTGATGAGGGTGAAAGAGGAGAGTGAAAAAGATGGCTTAAAACTCAGCATTCAAAAAGCAAAGATCATGGCATCTGGTCCCATCACTTCATGGCAAATAGATGTGGAAAAAGTAGAAGCAGTGACAGACTTTATTTTCTCGGGCTCCAAAATCACTGTGGACGGTGACTGCAGCCACAGAAGTAGAAGATGCTTGCTCCCTGAAAGAAAACCTATGACAAATGTGACAGCATATTGAAAAGCAAAGATATTGCTTTTCTGACAAAGGGTCATCTGGGCAAAGCTGTGGTTTTTCCGGTGGTCGTGTATGGATGTGAGAGTTGGACTACAAAGAAGGCTGAGTGCCGAAGAATGGATGCTTTTGAATTGTGGTGCTGGAGAAAGAAGACTCTTGAGAGTCTCTTGGAGTGCAAGGAGCTCAAATCTAACGGATCCTAAGGGAAATCAGTCCTGAATGTTCATTGGAAGGACTGATGCTAAAGCTGAAACTCCAGTACTTTGGCCCCTGATGCGAAGAGCTGACTCGTTTGAAAAGACCCTGATGCTGGGAAAGATTGAGGGCAGGAGGAGAAGGGGCTGACAGAGGATGAGTCGGTTGGATGGCCTCACCGACTCGATGGACATGAGTGTAAGCAAACTCCGGGAGGTTCCCAGGCGGCGCCAGTGGTGAGGAGCCCACCTGCAGTGCAGGCGACGTAAGGGACGTGGCTTCAGTCCCTAGGTGCCCCGGGAAGCACTCCAGTATTGGCGGCCCGCTCCAGTGTTCTTGCCTGGAGAGTCCCATGGACAGAGGGGCCTGGCAGGGGTTGCTGTCAGTAATGCCTAACGCAGCTCCCGACAACAAGGACGCATGAGAAGAAGTAGATAAGAGAATCGCTGAGGCAAGAACTCCTTTTGAGGGGCAACAATGAATTATGGAGACAACAAATCTGGGTCAAGGAGAACTGACAGTGTCAAACCTCTGACCTAACGCATTTGTAAAAGTATAAAAGGGAATCATAAGCTTGAAATAATAGGCCATCCAAGAAAACTGAGAGGCTGCCTCGTGTCTCACCAACACTGCTCACCCCTTCAGGCTGACTCCCTGGCTGCTGGAGCTGGACTCCGACAGGTTGCAGAGTGAGAGACACGACTCAGCAGCTGAGCAACAGCAGTGTTCCATGATATGTATGTGTGTATATACGTGTGTGTGTGTGTGTGTGTGTGTGTACCACAGCTTCTTTATCCGTTCATCTGTTAATGGACATCTAGGTTGCTTCTGTGCCCTGGCTATTGTAAATAGTGCTGCTGTGAACACTAGGGTACAGATAACCTTTTGAAGTATGGGTTTCTCAGGGTATGTGCCCAGTATGGTAGTTTTATTCCTAGTTTTTTAAGGAACCTCCATACTGTTCTCCACAACGGCTGTATCAATTTACAGGCCCTTTTCTCCACATCCTCTCCAGCATGCATTTATCGTTTGCAGATTTTTTAATGGTGGCCATTCTGACTGCTGTAAGGGGTTCCCTCATTGTGGTTTTGAGTTGCGTTTGTCTAAGAATGAGTGCTGGTGAGAGCGTTCCCTGTGTTTAGTGGCCATCTGTATGTCTTCTTCAGGGCTTCCCTCATAGCTCAGTCAGTACAGAACCTGCCTGCAGTGCAGGAGACCTGGGTTCAATCCCTGGGTCAGGAAGATCTCTTGGAGAAAGAAATGGCAACCCACTCCAGTATTCTTGCCTGGACAGAATCCCATGGACAGAGGAGCCCTGCAGGCTGCAGTCCATGGGGTTGCAAAGAGTCAAACACGACTTAGCGACTAAACTTCCACTATGTCTTCCTTGGAGAATGGTCTGTTTAAATCTTCTGCTCATTTTTTGATTGGGTTGCTTGTTTTTCTGATGTTGAGTTGCATGAGCTGCTGGTATATTTTGGAGATTAATCCTTTGTCATTTGCTTCATTTGCAGTGATTTTCTTCTGTTCTGAGGGTTGTCTTTTCACCTTGTTTATAGTTTCCTTTGCTGTGCAAAGACTTTTAAGTTTAATTAGGGCCCATATGTTTGTTTTTGTTTTTATTTTCCTTACTCTAGGAGGTGGGTCGAAGAGAATCTTGCTGCCATTTATGTCAGAGTTCTGCCTGTGTCCCCCGCAAAGAGTTTTATAGTTTCTGGCCTTACATGTAGGTCTTTATCCATTTTGAGTTTATTTTTGAGTTACACAGCTTTTAGTGCTCCCCCACATTTCCATTCCCACCCATTGGTTCTGTTCTCTGAGCCTTTGAGTGGAGTTAGAACATGTGCCAGCCTCCATGGATGTACTTAGAACTATATTGCTGTTTTGAGTCTTTAGTTCACACTTCAGTTTTTTTTTTTTTTTTTGGTTAAACATTTCTGTGTCTTGAAGCTTTACTGGAAAAAAAAAATGTGTTTTATCCTTGGCTATCTGTAAAACTTTATGATCTGTGCAGTTCTTTTTAGTGTTTATTTTCATTATCTAAAGACAACTGAAGAGAGCTTTTGAAAGTACAACCAGGTGCCTGATAGTTTGTCTCCACCTTGTTAAAGGCCTTATTAAGTTTATCTGGTGAATTTGCAGGCAGAATGAAAGCATAGACTGTAAAACTCATCAACACAATAGGCCAAAAGAAACACACAAAAAAACAAAAAACAAACTTACAATAATGTGAATTATTTAAAATTCAGTATACAGGTGGACCACCTAGGGAAATAAGTTGATACCAACAGGGAGTTTAAGCTTCCTATCTCAGAGGTGGAATCTCCAGATAAGACTGATGGTCTGGGTATTTTTGTTTTTGTTTTTTCTAGATTGTGTCATTGCTGATGACATTCAGGATCATAATTCAGTGTTGTTAAAACACCATGCAGTATACTTATTTTTGATAAGAATTAAGAAGATAATGAGAAATAGAAGGAAGGAAAAGATGAATAAAAGGAAGGGAGGGTGAGCAGAGGAAAAGACTGGAAACAGGAGACTCAGAGGAGGAGAGAAGGAGGCAGGAGCAGGAGGGGAGCTCAGCGGAGGAGAAGGGGGGAGAGAGGGAGGAGTAGGAGGGTAGAGAGAGGGAAGAGCAGGAGGGGAGAAAGAGAGGAGGAGAGATGGAGGAGGAGAGAGAGACAGGAGCAGGAGGAAAGAGACAGGGAGGAGAGACAGAGCAGGAGAGAGAGGCAGGAGCAGAACTCAGAGGAGGGGAGAGAGGCAGGAGCAGGAGGGGAGAGAGAGGAGGAGAAATGGAGGAGAGAGAGAGGCAGGAGTAGGAGGGGAGAAAGAAAGAGGAGCAGGTGGGCAGGTGGGGGAGATGGGGGTAGAAGGAGGAGCGTCCAGAGGTGAGAACTGTGTTCTCACCCAGTTCCACATGCAGGTTTGTCTGCTTGCTAGCCTAGGCTGCCTTACCCAGTCTCTAGAACTGAAAGAATTGGACTATTTTATAATACAATCCCAGCTCTATCCTTGGATAGCCTTTTCAGCTTTAAACAAGGAAAGTTGGCATAGTATATTAGGATCTTTGTCATTCTTCCTAGGAGAATCTGATTTGGAGATGAAGGCAATGGCAACCCACTCCAGTACTCTCACCTGGAAAATCCCATGGACGGAGGAGCCTGGTAGGCTGCCGTCCATGGGGTCGCTAAGAGTCAGATATGACTGAGAGACTTCACTTTCACTTTTCCTTTCATGCATTGGAGAAGGCAATGGCAACCCACTCCAGTGTTCTTGCCTGGAGAATCCCAGGGACGGGGGAGCCTGGTGGGCTGCCGTCTCTGGGGTCGCACAGGGTCGGACACGACTGAAGCGACTCAGCAGCAGCAGCAGGGTCCAAGAACTTATTTCAGATCAAAGTAATTTTATTTTTGAACTTTGGGATGTGTGTTGTATTGAAACAGAGTTGGATAATCTATCTGAGTAGTTGGAATGCTCTGGCTCTTGCAGACAAGAAAAGCTGTGTGTTCTGTGCATTGGACTGTTTTGATATTGTTATTTAAGAAATACGTTGCGCTGACTGAGAGGCATGGAGTGGGACTTGCACTGTCAAGCCTCCAGTTGAGTAGCTCTGTGGTTTGGGGCAGTTCACCTAACCTCCCTGGTTCAACTGAGCGAGCATACATAACTGAATTAGTTCCCTTCAGCTTGAACATTACACAATTGAATGGTTTAAGTCTTTCCTTGAGATTCCTTCATGTCTTGTTTCAGGAGGTTAGGTCATGTGAAAAGGAACTCAGGAAATATGCATTGTCCTAAAAAATTGGCAGTTATGAGCACAGGGTCTAGAAAGTCTAATTTAAGTAATTGCAGCTCTGTCATTTGACTTCAGGCAACCTCAATCCTTATTCTAACCTTCAGTTCAGTTCAGTTTCTCAGTCGTGTTCGACACTTTGCCACGCCATGGACTGAGGCACGCCAGGATTCCCTGTCTATCACCAACTCCCGGAGCCACCCAAACACATGTCCGTTGAGTCAGTGATGCCATCCAACCAGCTCATCCTCTGTCATTCCCTTCTCCTCCCTACTAGTTAGAAAGGGTCGTAGTCCCAGAAAAATTTACTCAGTCGAGAAACGTAGTCCACCGGTTTCATAACCTCAAAGTCGAAATCGTAGTCAGGAAGGTTATTTGTGAGTCCTGACTAAAGGTAATCCTACCTGACCAACCTAGAGGAACGTCAGGTTCCCTAAGAGTTCTCAGAAGAGGTTGTGGTGTCAAGTTTTCGTAGTTGAGAAGTTGTGAGTCGAAAGAAATATCAGGTTGAGAGTGTAGGTATGTACTGGTGACCTTTTTGGTATCGGAACTGATCTGTCTGAAAACAGCCGTTTCATTACAGAGACGAAAACTTATACGAGAGATCCAACCAGTATTGAAAGGAAGGTTCCTCATTCGTAGAAAATTAAAGTACCGACGTTAGTGGTAGACGTCACTAAAACCTCGGGGGATTTTATTTCGGTCGGTGACAAAGGTGACAAAGGAGTAGATAAACAGTACTTCACTACCCTGACCTACGGTATTAACTTCAAAAGACTTACAACTCTAAATTCGGTCGAAACAGTGAGAGGGGAAAGTGAAAGTAGTTCTCTGAGAAATCAAGAAACTAAAGACGGTATCCCACCATAGTAGACGTATAGACTCCAATAACTATAAAGAGGGTCTTTAGAATTAAGGTCGAACATGAAGTAAGTCGGGTCGTAAAGAGTACTACATGAGACGTATCTTCAATTTATTCGTCCCACTGTTATATGTCGGAACTGTATGAGGAAAAGGATAAACCTTCGTCAGACAACAAGGTACAGGTCAAGATTGACAACGAAGGACTGGACGTATGTCTAAAGAGTTCTCCGTCCAGTCCACCAGACCATAAGGGTAGAGAAATTCTTAAAAGGTCAAATAACACTAGGTGTGTCAGTTTCCGAAACCGTATGAGTTATTTCGTCTTTATCTACAAAAGGACCTTGAGAGAACGAAAAAGCTACTAGGTCGCCTACAACTGTTAAACTAGAGACCAAGGAGACGGAAAAGATTTTGGTCGAACTTGTAGACCTTCTTCATGGTTCACGTACTGTTGAAGCCTGACTTGGAGAATTTTGAGCATTACTTTACTAGTGTGTGAGATGAGTGCAATTGTGCAGTAGTTTGAGCATTCTTTGGCATTGCCTTTCTTTGGGATTGGAATGAAAACTGACCTTTTCCAGTCCTGTGGCCACTGCTGAGTTTTCTAAATTTGCTGACATATTGAGTACAGCACTTTCACAGCATCATCTGGAGGATTTGAAGTAGCTCAACTGGAATTCCATCACCTCTGCTAGCTTTGTTCATAGTGATGCTTTGTAAGGCCCACTTGACTTCAGACTCCCGAATGTCTGGCTCTAGGTGAGTGATCACACCGTCGTGATTATCTGGGTCCTAAAGATATTTTTTGCACAGTTCTTCTGTGTATTCTTGCCATCTCTTCTTAAAATCTTCTGGTTCTGTTAGGTCCAGACCATTTCTGTCTTTTATTGAGTCCATCTTTGCATGAAATGTTCTCTTGGTATCTGTAATTTTCTTGAAGAGATCTGTAGTCTTTCCCATTCGATTGTTTTCCTTTATTTCTTTGCATTGCTCACTGAGGGAGGCTTTCTTATCTCTCCTTGCTATTCTTTGGAACTCTGCATTCAGATGCTTATATCTTTCCTTTTCTCGTTTGCCTTTCGCTTCGCTTCTTTTCACAGCTATTTGTAAGGCCTCCCCAGACAGCCATTTTGCTTTTTTGCATTTCTTTTTCTTGGAGATGGTCTTGATCCCTGTCTCCTGGACAATGTCACGAACCTCTGTGCATAGTATTCATCTCTCTATTAATCTTTGAGTATTAAGAAAATATATATTATGTAACGAATGCTAGTTCGCAATGAGCTGTCAGATGGGTCAGAATAACCTGGGTCTCTGTGGACGGTGTCCAGTCGCAAGAAGAGCGCCCTTCCCCCGTCCGCTCCCTCCCTCCGGTTCACTCTGACGGAGACTCACTGTCGTTGCTGAGAGGCAGTGCTGTCCTCACCAGAGTCAGCCTTTATTCTATTACTGTGAGATCCAAGGAACAGATTTTTTGTCCTTGTCTCATTTTTGCGGCGTTTGTCACAGTCTACTGCTTCCTGTGTCTTGAAAGCATTCCTCGGATTTCTGAAACGCGCTCCCAGCTGTTCCTCCAGCCTCGCAGGCCACCCCTCCGCTTCTCCCTCTGCCCTGAGCTAGCTCACCAGCCTCGGAAACGGCCTGTCTGTCCACAGTGTTTTCAGAGTCCAGCACATATCCCCTCGGAGAGATCATTCTTGCCTCAGGAATGCAAACCTGCCCTGTCAGTGCCCTTCTGAGCACACAGGAGCACCGTCTGACCCGGGCGGGCACGTGCCTCCAGTCCCCCCTGCCGCGCTTATGGGGCTGCCGCTGACCGCCCGGGTCCTCCCGCTGACCGCCCGGGTCCTCCCGCTACCTGCCCGGGTCCTCCCGCTACCTGCCCGGGTCCTCCCGCTGACCGCCCGGGTCCTCCCGCTACCTGCCCGGGTCCTCCCGCTACCTGCCCGGGTCCTCCCGCTGACCGCCCGGGTCCTCCCGCTACCTGCCCGGGTCCTCCCGCTACCTGCCCGGGTCCTCCCGCTGACCGCCCGGGTCCTCCCGCTACCTGCCCGGGTCCTCCCGCTACCTGCCCGGGTCCTCCCGCTGACCGCCCGGGTCCTCCCGCTACCTGCCCGGGTCCTCCCGCTACCTGCCCGGGTCCTCCCGCTGACCGCCCGGGTCCTCCCGCTACCTGCCCGGGTCCTCCCGCTACCTGCCCGGGTCCTCCCGCTGACCGCCCGGGTCCTCCCGCTACCTGCCCGGGTCCTCCCGCTACCTGCCCGGGTCCTCCCGCTGACCGCCCGGGTCCTCCCGCTACCTGCCCGGGTCCTCCCGCTACCTGCCCGGGTCCTCCCGCTGACCGCCCGGGTCCTCCCGCTACCTGCCCGGGTCCTCCCGCTACCTGCCCGGGTCCTCCCGCTGACCGCCCGGGTCCTCCCGCTACCTGCCCGGGTCCTCCCGCTACCTGCCCGGGTCCTCCCGCTGACCGCCCGGGTCCTCCCGCTACCTGCCCGGGTCCTCCCGCTACCTGCCCGGGTCCTCCCGCTGACCGCCCGGGTCCTCCCGCTACCTGCCCGGGTCCTCCCGCTACCTGCCCGGGTCCTCCCGCTGACCGCCCGGGTCCTCCCGCTACCTGCCCGGGTCCTCCCGCTACCTGCCGGGGTCCTCCCGCTACCTGCCCGGGTCCTCCCGCTGACCGCCCGGGTCCTCCCGCTACCTGCCCGGGTCCTCCCGCTACCTGCCGGGGTCCTCCCGCTACCTGCTGGGGTCCTCCCGCTGACCGCCCGGGTCCTCCCGCTACCTGCCGGGGTCCTCCCGCTACCTGCCCGGGTCCTCCCGCTGACCGCCCGGGTCCTCCCGCTACCTGCCCGGGTCCTCCCGCTACCTGCCCGGGTCCTCCCGCTGACCGCCCGGGTCCTCCCGCTACCTGCCCGGGTCCTCCCGCTACCTGCCCGGGTCCTCCCGCTGACCGCCCGGGTCCTCCCGCTACCTGCCCGGGTCCTCCCGCTACCTGCCCGGGTCCTCCCGCTGACCGCCCGGGTCCTCCCGCTACCTGCCCGGGTCCTCCCGCTACCTGCCCGGGTCCTCCCGCTACCCGCCCCGGTCCGCGGGGCAGTGTCTCTGCAGATCCTGCTCAGCTGCTGCCCAGGAGTTTTCCTCTCCGAACAGGACTTTCTGTCCCTCAACTGGCATTAACTACAGTTTATAATGAGGTAAAGAATGTGAAGAATTACTTTCTCAGAGAAGATTTCCCTGAACTCTGCCCCTCCTCCTTGCTGAACTATAGTGTTACCCTTTCTTATAGAACTTCTCAAATAGAGTCTATTTATTTTGTAAAATTTTAAAAATTTCATCAAGGTTATACATGCATATGATTTAAACAAAGAGTTTCACAAGTTTTATTATGAGAAATAATGTCCCACTGTCTAAATCAACTACTTTCAACCCTTACGGCTTTGTCTTTTGGTTCTAACTCCATATATCCACATGACAAGATTTTATTGCTTATACTGCCATTTCTTAGTTTTTCAGTCTTCGCTCTGTGGAAAATAAGAATTTAATTTTTTTTTCCTGCTCTCTCCACAGCCCACCAAATAAAGACACACACACACACACACACATCTTCCACAATCCTTCTGTCATAAATATGACAGTGGTTCACAGCTGAGCAGCATAATATACTATGATTGCATTTCTTTGCTTTTGTTTTTCTTGGAGAAGATAATATATGTTTTATTTTATTGTCTTAGTTTTCTGTGTAGCTATTACTAAACCATCTGTACACTCTTTACCTACTTTAAAAACTTTCTGTTAGTTATTTAAACTTAATAGACATTTCAATGAATTTCATCTCCATTTATTCCCCTCTCCTAGAGCCCACTGTGCTCTTAAATGATTTCTCTCTGTCAGGGGCTCAGCTGCTGTTCTAGGTTCTATGGATTCCCATCCCTCTCATTGTATTGGATTCTCTATTTTACATGGCCTATGTTTTCTCCTTTATTAGTTTATTTTCTTCCAATGAACATCTCCTTTCAAAGCTTCCTAAGAAAGGGTGAGTATGCAGAGATTCATTTGAGACTTTGAAAGTCTGGAAATGTTTTGTGTTTTTTTTCACCTCTTTTTTTAAGGTGTAAAAGTGAATATTTAGAATGAGAAGGAAAATCTCCACAAATATAGGAATATTTGGAATTTCGAGGCCCTTTTCTCCTTGTAATTTCTTTCTTTCCATGTCTTTTTTATAAAAACAAATTTTTGTTTGTGTAATTGATTTACAATATTATATTACTTTCAAATATACAACATAATAATTTGATATTTTTTATAGATGATACTCCATACAAACCTGGCTTCCCAGGTGGTGCTAGGAGGAGACATAAGAACCACAGTTTCGATCCCTGAGTCAGAAAGATCCCCTGGAGAAGGAAGTGGTAACACACTCAGACGTTCTTGCCTGGAGAATCCCAGGGACTAGGAGCCTGAAGGGCTGCAGTCTAGAAGCTCATGAAGAGTCAGACACAGCTGAAGTGACTGAACATACTCTACAGAACTAGTGTGAGCACGGCCCGTGTCCCCTGTGCGTATGCTGCGACCCTTCAGTGTGTTTTCTGCCTGGTGCTCTGTGCTGCTCAAGCCCCCTCACCTGTTCTGCTCTTCTCTCCACCCCTCTCTCCTCTGGTGACCACTTGTTTGTTCTTTGTATCTGTCAGTCTGTTGCCGTTTTGTTATATTTGTTCATTTGTCTTATTTTTTAGATTCTAAATAGGAGTAAAAACATGCAGTATTTGACGTTTCAGTCAAAGCATAACATCCTCTAGGTCCATTCATGTTGTTGCAGATGGAAAAGTTTCATTCTTTTTTACAGTTAATATTTCATTATGTATGTATATGTATGTGTGTATCTATATTACCACACAATTTCACACATCTCACACGCTAGTAAAGTAATGCTCAAAATTTCTGCAGGCCAGGCTTCAGCAGTACATGAACCATGAACTTCTAGATGTTCGTGTTGGTTTTAGGAAAGGCAGAGGAACCAGAGATCAAATTGCCAACATCCTCTGGGTCATCAAAAAAGCAAGAGAGTTCCAGGAAAACATGTATTTCTGCTTTATTGACTATGCCAAAGCCTTTGAATGTGTGGATCACAGTAAACTGTGGAAAATTCTGAAAGAGATGGGAATACCAGACCACCTGACCTGCCTCTTGAGAAACCTATATGCAGGTCAGGAAGCAACAGTTAGAACTGGACATGGAACAACAGACTGGTTCCAAATAGGAAAAGGAGTATGTCAAGGCTGTATATTGTCACCCTGCTTATTTAACTTATATGCAGAGTACATCATGAGAAATGCTGGACTGGAAGAAACACAAGCTGGAATCAAGATTGCCAGGAGAAATATCAATATCCTCAGATGTGCAGATGACACCGCCCTTATGGCAGAAAGTGAAGAAGAACTAAAGAGCCTCTTGATGAAAGTGAAAGAGGAGAGTGAAAAAGTTGGCTTAAAGCTCAACATTCAGAAAACAAAGATCATGGCATCTGGTCCCATCACTTTATGAGAAATAGATGG
>SJXP01001423.1:697032-716158 GCA_006408505.1 Damaliscus lunatus | reverse complement strand
CTGAAAGCATTCCCCCTAAGATCAGGAACAAGACAAGGGTGTCCACTTTCACCACTATTATTCAACATAGTTCTGGAAGTCCTAGCTACAGCAATCAGAGAAGAATAAGAAATAAAAGGAATCTAGATCAGAAAAGAAGTTAAGCTCTGAATCTTTGCAGATGACATGATACTGTACATAGAAAACCCTAAAGATAGTATCAGAAAATTACTAGAGTTAATCATGAGAAACACTGGGCAAGAAGAAGCACAAGCTGGAATCAAGATAGCCGGGAGAAATATCAATAACCTCAGATATGCAGATGACACCACTCTTATGGCAGAAAGTGAAGAGGAACTAAAAAGCGTCTTGATGAAAGTGAAAGTGGAGAGTGAAACAGTTGGCTTGAAGCTCAACATTCAGGTAATGAAGATCACAGCATCTGGTCCCATCACTTCATGGGAAATAGATGGGGAAACAGTGGAAAGTATCCGACTTTATTTTCTGGGCTCCAAAATCACTGCAGATGGAGACTGCAGCCATGAAATTAAAAGATGCTTACTCGTTGGAGGAAAGTTATGACCAACCTAGATAGCATATTCAAAAGCAGAGACATTACTTTGCCAAAAAATGTCCATCTAGTCAAGGCTATGGTCTTTCCAGTGGTCATGTTTGGATGTGAGAATTGGACTGTGAAGAAAGTTGAGCACCAAAAAATTGATGCTTTTGAACTGTGGTGTTGGAGAAGACTCTTGAGAGTCCCTTGGACTACAAGGAGATCCAACCAGTCCATTCTGAAGGAGATCGGTCCTGGGTGTTCTTTGGAAGGACTGATGCTAAAGCTGAAACTCCACTACTTTGGCCACCTCATACGAAGAGTTGACTCATTGGAAAAGACTCTGATGCTGGGAGGGATTGGAGGCAGGAGGAGAAGGGGACGACAGAGGATGAGATGGCTGGATGGCATCCCTGACTTGATGGACGTGAGTCTGAGTGAACTCCGGGAGATGGTGATGGACAGGGAGGCCTGGCGTGCTGCGATTCATGGGGTCGCAAAGAGTTGGACATGACTGAGCGACCCTACTGAACTGAACTGAAAGGCATGTTATAAGATTGGAAAGTATAAGTATTTTACAAAGGAGAAGGGAGAATGTTATCTGGTACAGTTAAATAAAAAGGATAGAGAACATGAAATGAAGAATAAATTCACGAAATAATTTGTCAAGTGTTGTAGATTAGTTCAGTTCGGTTGCTCAGTCGTGTCCGACTCTGTGACCCCATGAATCGCAGCACGCCAGGCCTCTCTGTCCATCACCAACTCCCGGAGTTCACTCAGACTCACGTCCATCGAGTCAGGGATGCCATCCAGCCATCTCATCCTCTGTCGTCCCCTTCTCCTCCTGCCTCCAATCCCTCCCAGCATCAGAGTCTTTTCCAATGAGTCAACTCTTCGTATGAGGTGGCCAAAGTAGTGGAGTTTCAGCTTTAGCATCAGTCCTTCCAAAGAACACCCAGGACCGATCTCCTTCAGAATGGACTGGTTGGATCTCCTTGTAGTCCAAGGGACTCTCAAGAGTCTTCTCCAACACCACAGTTCAAAAGCATCAATTTTTTGGTGCTCAACTTTCTTCACAGTCCAATTCTCACATCCAAACATGACCACTGGAAAGACCATAGCCTTGACTAGATGGACATTTTTTGGCAAAGTAATGTCTCTGCTTTTGAATATGCTATCTAGGTTGGTCATAACTTTCCTCCAACGAGTAAGCATCTTTTAATTTCATGGCTGCAGTCTCCATCTGCAGTGATTTTGGAGCCCAGAAAATAAAGTCGGATACTTTCCACTGTTTCCCCATCTATTTCCCATGAAGTGATGGGACCAGATGCTGTGATCTTCATTACCTGAATGTTGAGCTTCAAGCCAACTGTTTCACTCTCCACTTTCACTTTCATCAAGACGCTTTTTAGTTCCTCTTCACTTTCTGCCATAAGAGTGGTGTCATCTGCATATCTGAGGTTATTGATATTTCTCCCGGCTATCTTGATTCCAGCTTGTGCTTCTTCTTGCCCAGCCTACTTAGGTGTTATTCTGGTTTAATACTGGTATATAACCCTACTGCTGCTACTGCTACTGCTAAATCACTTCAGTCATGTACGACTCTGTGCGACCCCATAGACGGCAGCCCATCAGGCTCCTGCATCCCTGGGATTCTCCAGGCAAGAACACTGGAGTGGGCTGCCATTTCCTTCTCAATGCATGAAAGTGAAAAGTGAAAGTGAAGTTGCTTAGTCGTGTCTGACTCTTAGCGACCCCATGGACGACTGTAGCCTACCCTGCTCCTCCGCCCATGGGATTTTCCAAGCAAGAATATTGGAGTGGAGTGCCATTGCTTTCTCTGATATAACACTAAGGTAATCATAACCTTTACAGTAGCTGTTAACCACAACCATAACCATCAGTCTGACTCTTGTGACCCCATGGACCATAGCACACCAGGCTTCCTTGTCCATCACCAACTCCTGGAGCTTAATCAAACTCATGTCCATTGAGTCAGTGATGCCATTAAACCATCTTATCCTCTGTCGTCTCCTTCTTCTGCCCTCAATCTTTCCCAGCATCAGGGTCTTTTCAAATGAGTCAGCTCTTCACATCAGGTGACCAAAATATTGGAGTTTCAGCTTCAACATCAGTCCTTCCAATGAACACCCAGGACTGATTTTCTTTAAGATGGCCTGGTTGGACCTCCTCATAGTCCAAGAGACTCTCAAGAGTCTTCTCCAACACCACAGTTCGAAAACATCAGTTCTTCGGCACTCAGTTTTCTTTATAGTTCAACTCTCACATCCATACATGACTACTGGAAAAACCATAGCCTTGACTAGACAAACCTTTGTTGGCAGCCTTTAATGTCTCTGCTTTTTAATATGCTGTCTAGGTTGGTCATAGCTTTTCTTCCAAGGAGCAAGTGTCTTTTAATTTCATGGCTGAAGTCACCATCTGCAGTCATTTTGGAGCCCCCAAAAATAAAGTCTGGCACTGTTTCTACTGTTTCCCCATCTATTTGTCATGAAGTGATGGGACCAGATGCCATGATCTTTGTTTTCTGAATGCTGAGCTTTAAGCCAACTTTTTCACTCTCCTCTTTCATTTTCATCAAGAGGCTTTTTAGTTCCTCTTCACTTTTTGCCATAAGGGTGATGTCATCTGCATATCCAAGCTTATTGATGTTTCTCCCAGCAATCTTGATTCCAGCTTGTGTGTCATCCAGCCTGACATTTTGCATGATGTACTCTGCATATAAGTTAAATAAGCAGGGTGACAGTATACAGCCTTCACGTACTCCTCCTATTTGGAATAGGTCTGTTGTTCCATGTCCGGTTCTAACTGTTGCCACTTGACCTCCATACAGATTTCTCAGGAGGCAGGTCAGGTGGTCTGGTATTCTCATCTCTTTAAGAATTTTCCACAGTTTATTGTGATCCAAACAGTCAAAGCTTTGGCATAGTCAATAAGGCAGAAATAGATGTTTTTCTGGAACTCACTTTCTTTTTTGATGATTCAACGGATGTTGGCAATTTCATCTGTGCTTCCTCTGCCTTTTCAAAATCCATAACCATAATCATGTTCATACCCATATCCTCTGAATCTTTGAGAATTACATAGGTCTGTGGCTCCCAGTTCTATCATATAGGATTCCCCATTCATTGTCCTTTAATTTAAACTTTTAAAGACACTGATATCTAGCAAATATACTTTTGAAACACCACCATAATATCCTAAATCTACTTAAAATGGAAAATAGTTCATAAAATTAGTTCCCTGAGGACTTCCCTGGCAGTCCAGCCGTTGAGACTCTGCACTTCCACTGCAGGAGATGTGGATTCCATCCCTGATATCAGAAAAGTAAAACCCTGCATGCCATGTGGTATACCTAAAAAAAGTTTTTAAATATATATCTCTTTCAATATGTAAATACTGATTAAGATTACAAAAACAGAAGACATAATGAAGCCAAATATTTGCTTCCTTTTATTCAAAATTAATAAATTTGGGTTTATGAGAAGTTGATCTGACACTTTCAGTATGAGAACACAGGAAAATTATAGAAGAGAGGCACAGGGGACATAAAAATAAAACCCAGCATTGGGATAAGTAACAGTAGCCAAAACTTTTTCATATACAATAAAATGAACTAAACTCAATATGGGAATAGTGTTTCAGACAGTCATGGGCTATTATCTTCTGTCTTGGATTCTTGGACTGAGACAGTAGGAGACCCCAGGGGCCACAGAGAGGTGGTGTGGTGGACACTGGGGACGTGGAGAGAGAGGGACAACTCCCAGAGAAATAATTTTAATATGTGATTTACCTAGATTTATCCTGTACTGTAATTTGAAATTACATAGGAGCTTTTTCATATTAATATGAAAATTAAAAACTTTTATTAATAAATTCATGATTCCTATGTGTCAAATATTTAGCTGTAAATCTGTTAGAATGAGAATCAGTCTCCTCTGTTATATGTTTGCCTATAAACTAAGGATAAGTATGTAGTTCAGTGGTGGTGTATTATATTGTCAGCTTAAAACCACAAACAGCATTGCTCCATAAAATAATTTCCTAAAATGATGGTCAACATTCTGGTTGTGCTCTTGAAAAATATTAAGACCATGAGAAAATACTTTGTGGTTATATTAAAAATTTTTATATGTGTTTATATGCCAAATATTTTAAGCAACGTTGGTTTTAAATTGGCTTTTCAATTGCTCAGGGATCTGGTGGCATATTGGAAAGTTGTGCTCTTATGAGGCTTCTCTCAATGTTACGTGTTGCAGGATGCCTCACCTCTCTTGTCCTGTCCACTAAACTCAGTTAGGTCTCCTCAGTCACTGCAATGACCCAAAGCAGCCCCTCAGATCTAGAGAATTCTGCCTAGGATGGGGTAGAACCTTCAGTGAAAGTCGCTGTCAGGGATGCTAATTATCAGCTTGCCAGAGTCAGACTCAAAGAATAACCCTTTCAGCAATAATCTGAAAGATGCGAAACGAGCACCATTTGCTGAGCCACGGCAGCGAGGCAGTCAGGAGGGGAAGATGCAGAATCAGGCGCAGGGGTGGAACTACAGTCTCGTGTGACAGGACACATATTTTTAAAGTTGTGCATCTAATTGTTGTACACATAGGATTTGTACATAATTTTGTGTAGGTATTTCATAAGCATCTTTCTAAATTGGCATTTTACCAAAGAAACTGGATTATATAGTTCACAGTTCTCTTTTCTGTTTTATTCAAGGTGTCAATATGCTCCAGTAATTATTAGGTATTCAAATCAAGAATGAATACTCCTCAGAACTATAATAGTAAATGTATCGGAGTAAGTTCAGGAAAAAACTGAAAGTGGTTAAATTTGGAGGAGGAAGGGATGAGTAGAAGTACATGGTAGGAAAGGAGCAGTGGGTGACCTCTGTGATGAAGTCACAGTCTTGGGAGCCCCTCAGAACTCCTCTCAGTCAAGGAGAGGCACCTAACAGCAAAGGTCACATACCAGCTCTCATCCTGAACAGTGATTATTTTAAAGGACATGTGGACGCCTTATACACTCATATATAAGTGAGAGATGAAGAGTGTCCCCAGACATTTAGTTCATTAAAAATATTTAATCAATGGTATCAATGGTCTGAAAAGGAAATGAGATTTTCTTTTTTAAAATGTTTTATTTAGTAAAGTCATATATAGTTATGCAGGTCAAGAAGCAACAGTTAGAACTGGACATGGAACAACAGACTGCTTCCAAATAGGAAAAGGAGTACGTCAAGGCTGTATATTGTCACCCTGCTTATTTAACTTATATGCAGAGTACATCATGAGAAACGCTGGGCTGGAAGAAGCACAAGCTGGAATCAAGATTGCTGGGAGAAATATCAATAACCTCAGATATGCAGATGACACCACCCTTATGGCAGAAAGTGAAGAGGAACTAAAAAGCCTCTTGATCAAAGTGAAAGAAGAGAGTGAAAAAGTATTCAGACAACTAAAATCATGGCATCCGGTCCCATCACTTCATGGGAAATAGATGGGGAAACAGTGGAAACAGTGTCAGACTTTATTTTGGGGGGCTCCAAAATCACAGCAGATGGTGACTGCAGCCATGAAATTAAAAGATGCTTACTCCTTGGAAGGAAAGTTATGACCAACCTAGATAGCATATTGAAAACCAGAGATATTACTTTGCCAACAAAGGTCCATCTAGCCAAGGCTATGGTTTTTCCAGTGGTCATGCATGGGTGTGAGAGTTGGACTGTGAAGAAGGCTGAGCGCCAAAGAATTGATGCTTTCGAACTGTGGTGTTGGAGAAGACTCTTGAGAGTCCCTTGGACTGCAAGGAGATCCAACCAGTCCATTCTAAAGGAGATCAGTCCTGGATGTTCATTGGAAGGACTGATGCTAAAGCTGAAACTCCACTACTTTGGCCACCTCATGCGAGGAGTTGACTCATTGGAAAAGACTCTGATGCTGGGAGGGGTTGGGGGCAGGAGGAGAAGGGGATGACAGAGGATGAGATGGCTGGATGGCATCACGGACTCGATGGACATGAGTTTGAGTGAACCCTGGGAGTTGGTGATGGACAGGGAGGCCTGGTGTGCTGCAATTCGTGGGGTCGCAAAGAGTTGGGCACGACTGAGCGACTGAACTGAACTGATATAGTTATCATAAGCTATTTTCATAATGTACTTGTTAAATCATCACTTTTAAACCATAGAAAACTTTATAAACAGAAAAAGTTGACCTTGAAGTGTGTTCCAGAATGGAATTACCTAATCATGAACTCCTGGAAGGCAGACAGCATTCTTGTTTAACCTACTTTGTGTGTGTAGCATCTATTAGAGAAGAAATTGGGTTAGGCACAACCTGTATTCGTTTCTATCACAGCACTTATTTCCCTGTGTTATTACTGCCCATCTGCTTGTCTATTCCATTCCCTTGTACCCAATAACTCTGCTGGAAAATAACCTTTTCTGTTAGATTGACCTAATTTTTAAGTGACATATTAAAATCTCCCTCTATAATTTTTGGTTTTATAGTTGTAACAGTGGTCACCATTCACTGTGTTGTTTGACTCATAAGTAGCCTATTACACTGTGTTAAAAAAAATTGCCTTTTCTCATTTATATAGTGACCCTTCAGCAAAGGCAATGGCACCCCACTCCAGTACTCTTGCCTGGAAAATCCCATGGATGGAGGAGCCTGGTGGGCTGCAGTCCATGGGGCCACACACAGTCGGACACGACTGAGCAACTTCCCTTTCACTTTGCACTTTCATGCATTGGAGAAGGAAATGGCCACCCACTCCAGTGTTCTTGCCTGGAGAATCCCAGGGACGGGGGAGCCTGGGGGGCTACAGTCCATGGGGTTGCAAAGAGTCGGACACAACTGAGTGACTTCACTTTCACTTTCACTTTCTTTGTGGCTAAGTAGTGATTGTATTTTTAAATTGTACCTTATTTTATATGTGTAGGTTTATGCATACATGTATTCCTACATATGTATTCTTTATATTCTTTTATTTATATTTATATTTTTATTTATGTTGGCCCGTAATCATTTCTTTCATTTTATTCTCATTTTAAAATGTATCATTTTAGATGTATCTGTTACAAATAACATTTAGTTGCATTTTTTTCTTTTTTATTGAGTTATGATTGACATGTAGCAGTATATTAGTTTCAGGTGTACGACATAATGATTTGATATTTGTATACACTGCAAAATGATCACTGCAGTTGTTGCAGCCACGCGCTCCAGGAAACAAGCTGACTCAGAAGGACCGTGCAGATGGTGGAATGCAGTTATTACACTGGCGGGCCCAAGGCAGAGTCTCCTCTTAGCCACGGGCCCTGACCAGTTTTTGTGAAAACCTTATATACCCTAAGTGTATGTGTCCAAACCCACCTCCCCAAATTTCCTGAAACTAGTCTGAACGAAGGAAAAAGAAAGATACAATCAAAGTTAACCAAGGATCATATGCCTTAAGCCTAGGTACTTAACAGTGGACAGTTATCAACAGGCCTGTGGTCATACCCTAGTAAGCATAATAGAATGTATGATTCTATTCGGTTATGCAGATAACTGGAGTATTCTTTTAGCAACAGAGCGCCCTGGGGCTCTTCCTTCTGGGGGCCTGGTTTTCCAGTTGGTATGTTATTTCCATAGATACTGGGCATACAGCTCAAAGTCCACAGTCCAGCCCGAGTCGGAGTCCTGCTTTCCAGGTGGAGCCTGTTCTGTTTCCTCCTTCACAATAAGTCTAGTTAACACCCATTACCCCACATAGTGACAGGTTCTTTTTGTGTGATGTGAACTTTGATGTCTAGTCTCTTAGCAACTTTCAAACATACAATGCGGTATTGTTAGCCGTAGTCACCATGTGGTATGTGACAGCCCCGGAATTTATTTATGTTGTCGCTGGGAGTTTGTACCTTTAAACGCGGTTTACCCTTTCACGCCCCGCCCCTAGCAACCACCGGTCTGTTCTCTGTGTCTATGAGTTCCATTCTGGGGTCTGGTTCCCTGGTTGGTGGTGTTTAGATTACACATGTAAATGAGATCCTCTGGTGTTTGTCTTTCTCTGTATGACTTATTTCACTTACCATAATGCCCTCAAGGTTGGAGTCTTGTTTTTGAAACAAAATTAGAGCATTTTGGCTCTCTTACATGTAAAAGAAGAACTTAGGTACTTCTTGCAGTATTAATTTACTATTTATTTTATCATTTCTGTCTTTACTGTCCCTTGTTTCTTGTGGTATGATAAACTACACTTTATTCTCTTTTTTTTTCTCTTGTTAATTTGGAAGTTCAGCTTTATGTTTCCATTGCACCAGGGGTTACCATATTCCCATTTTGAATACAAATTCTCACTTGTGATATAAAAGCAAAATATTCCTTTTGTGGACAGTGGTTTTTACCTACCCACCCGTAGCGCTCTCCCTGCTGAACTAATCAGCATGAAAATTTCTTTGGGGATGAAGGATTTCTTGCAAACTTGATTTCTCTAATTTAGATTAGCAGTGGCCAGGGACCATTTCCTGGCTCATTATATATATGTAGAAATCTACTGGATGGGGCTTAGAGGAACAATAGTCCATACGCTCAGCTGGCCTTCATGTTTGCCCTTTGCCCTTCCTTTCCTTTATGCCTAAGATGCATGCGTCATGCCTGAAGGCGGAGCAGTCACCTTGTGTCAAGATGACCGCAGCCGCAAGAATGGGGGCAGAGCGAATCAGGAGTCAGGCCTCTGCGGCCTGTGAGCTGTGCCCGGGCTGGCTGCTCCCAGTCTCTGTCACAGGAGAAACTCAGGCCCGTTCAGTGCCATTCAGTTTTGCGCAGCTCATGCAGTCTGAATGGAGACAGTCCCCCAAGCAGGGCACCTCTGATTCCTCCCTGCTCCTCCAGTTTTAGGTGGATGAGTGTTCCAGTGCCCTACTCTCCCTGAGTTATGACAGGATTTCTGTTAGTTCCCTCCCTTTCTCCTCATTCTCAACACAAGTTTTGGTGAAATTATTATTTGTTTTAATTCTGAACTTATTTTGTGTTATTTTAGAAAGTATTATTTTATTTCAAAGCCCTAAATTATTTTGAGTCACTTTCCTGCATATAGCAAAAATCAGAACCATTTTTGTTCTCCTTCACCTTTGCTAATGTAAGATTTATGTTTTGATTTCACTCATTTGGCTAAAGCTCTTTATTACACATTCTCCTCAGATGAGACGTGTGCTGATAACTTCTGTGAATTCTTGTTTATTGGTTCACACTTCTTTTCTCTTACTAGCTGTGAATGTTACTTGCCACCTCAACTCCACAATCACAGACAAGAAATCTGATGTGTCTGTTATTTTTTTCTTTGTAATCAATTCTTTCTGTCTAGAAGGTTATGTTTTGTTTTCTTTTGTTTTATCTTTGGGATTTATATACAGATATTATCTTTTATAAGTCAATCTTGTTCAAATTCAGTGAGCTCTTTTAACCTGCAGAATCAAATCTCTCTTAAAGCCAGGGAATTTTTTTCTTGTACTTAATTATTGCTTCTCTTCCTTTGTTTCTATCTGTCCTGGATCATCTATTATTTGCTTATTTAAACTTCCATGTGTTCTCCAAATCATTTTTTCCTCTCTCAGGATTTACATCTCTTCATTATTGCTCCATTTTTGAAGAATTTCTATACTTTGATTTTCCATGACAATGATTCAGTTCTTGGCACTGATCATTCTGTTCTTTATTTCATCCAATGCAATGCAGTTTTCAAAAGATTAAAAATCATACCTCTTATTTCCAGAAAGTATATTTTAAGATGGTGACTAGGTATCCTTAAGTGCTCTTATTATTTTGTTGTTGTTGTCTTTAACGATTTATTTGTTTTTGGCTGTGCTGTGTGTCCATTGCTGCATGTGGGCTTTCTCTAGTTGCAGTGAGCAGGGGCTACTCTGTTTTGTGGTGCGTGGGCTTCTTATTGTGGTCACTTTTCTTGTTAGAGTACAGGCTGTAAGTGTGCACACTTCAGTCATGTGGTGTGTGCACTCAGTAGCTGCGGTGTGTGTGCTCAGTAGCTGCGGTGTGTGTGCTCAGTAGCTGCAGTGTGCACACTTCAGTCATGTGGTGTGTGCGCTCAGTAGCTGTGGTGTGTGAGCTCAGTAGCTGTGGTGTGTGAGCTCAGTACCTGTGGTGTGTGTGCTCAGTACCTGTGGTGTGTGAGCTCAGTACCTGTGGTGTGTGAGCTCAGTACTTGTGTGTGTGCTCAGTAGTTGTGGTGTGTGTGCTCAGTAGTTGTGGTGTGTGCACTCAGTAGTTGTGTGTGTGCTCAGTAGCTGCAGTGTGTGCGCTCAGTAGCTGTGGTGTGTGAGCTCAGTACCTGTGGTATGTGTGCTCAGTAGCTGTGGTGTGTGAGCTCAGTACCTGTGGTGTGTGTGCTCAGTACCTGTGGTGTGTGAGCTCAGTACCTGTGGTGTGTGAGCTCAGTACTTGTGTGTGTGCTCAGTAGTTGTGGTGTGTGTGCTCAGTAGTTGTGGTGTGTGCACTCAGTAGTTGTGTGTGTGCTCAGTAGCTGCAGTGTGTGCGCTCAGTAGCTGTGGTGTGTGAGCTCAGTACCTGTGGTATGTGAGCTCAGTACCTGTGGTGTGTGAGCTCAGTACCTGTGGTGTGTGTGCTCAGTACCTGTGGTGTGTGAGCTCAGTACCTGTGGTGTGTGAGCTCAGTACTTGTGTGTGTGCTCAGTAGTTGTGGTGTGTGTGCTCAGTAGTTGTGGTGTGTGCACTCAGTAGTTGTGTGTGTGCTCAGTAGCTGCAGTGTGTGCGCTCAGTAGCTGTGGTGTGTGAGCTCAGTACCTGTGGTGTGTGTGCTCAGTACCTGTGGTGTGTGAGCTCAGTACCTGTGGTGTGTGAGCTCAGTACTTGTGTGTGTGCTCAGTAGTTGTGGTGTGTGTGCTCAGTAGTTGTGGTGTGTGCACTCAGTAGTTGTGTGTGTGCTCAGTAGCTGCAGTGTGTGCGCTCAGTAGCTGTGGTGTGTGAGCTCAGTACCTGTGGTATGTGTGCTCAGTAGCTGTGGTGTGTGAGCTCAGTACCTGTGGTGTGTGTGCTCAGTACCTGTGGTGTGTGCACTCAGTAGTTGCAGTGTGTGTGCTCAGTAGCTGTGGTGTGTGAGCTCAGTACCTGTGGTGTGTGAGCTCAGTACCTGTGGTGTGTGTGCTCAGTACCTGTGGTGTGTGCACTCAGTAGTTGCAGTGTGTGTGCTCAGTAGCTGTGGTGTGTGAGCTCAGTACCTGTGGTGTGTGAGCTCAGTACTTGTGGGTGTGCTCAGTAGTTGTGGTGTGTGTGCTCAGTAGTTGTGGTGTGTGCACTCAGTAGTTGTGTGTGTGCTCAGTAGCTGCAGTGTGTGCGCTCAGTAGCTGTGGTGTGTGAGCTCAGTACCTGTGGTATGTGTGCTCAGTAGCTGTGGTGTGTGAGCTCAGTACCTGTGGTGTGTGAGCTCAGTACCTGTGGTGTGTGTGCTCAGTACCTGTGGTGTGTGCACTCAGTAGTTGCAGTGTGTGTGCTCAGTAGCTGTGGTGTGTGAGCTCAGTACCTGTGGTGTGTGTGCTCAGTACCTGTGGTGTGTGTGCTCAGTACCTGTGGTGTGTGCGCTCAGTAGCTGTGGTGTGTGAGCTCAGTACCTGTGGTGTGTGTGCTCAGTACCTGTGGTGTGTGTGCTCAGTACCTGTGGTGTGTGCACTCAGTAGTTGCAGTGTGTGTGCTCAGTAGCTGTGGTGTGTGAGCTCAGTACTTGTGGTGTGTGAGCTCAGTACCTGTGGTGTGTGTGCTCAGTACCTGTGGTGTGTGCGCTCAGTAGTTGCAGTGTGTGTGCTCAGTAGCTGTGGTGTGTGAGCTCAGTACCTGTAGTGTGTGTGCTCAGTAGCTGTGGTCTGTATGCTCAGTAGTTGCAGTGTGTGTGCTCAGTAGCTGCAGTGTGTGTGCTCATTAGCTGTGGCTCATGGTCTCTAGAACACTGGCTCAGTACTTGTGGTGCACAGGCTCAGCTGCTCCACTCCTGGTGGGATCTTTCCAGATCAGAGATTGAACCCCTGTCCCCTGCACTGGCCAGGGGATTCTTAAACTAGGCCTCCAGGGAAGCCCTGCTTTGTCGTTAATACAATTAAATGTGTGGCCTGTCCCCATGAGAAGCTCTTATCCCCGGGAACGGCCGTTTTGTTGGGAAGCACAGGCCATGCCTGTTCCCCCTTCCTCTGGTGACGGAGCCCTGTCTTTTCTTGCCTTCAGGGCGCAGGCTGATGGGGGTCCTGTGGTGGGCGACACGATGTTATACACTCCTGTGAACTGAGGCTAGACCAGCATGGCTTCTCTCTAAGAAAACCTCTTTCCTTTCCATTCTCAGCTACAGAATTCGAGTCAGGCTGAAGAGGTAGAAAGTCAACATTTTTGACCATGTTGTTTCAGGTGCTGCTGCTGCTGCTGCTGAGTCGCTTCAGTCCTGTCCGACTCTGTGCGATCCCATAGACAGCAGCCCACCAGGCTCCCCCGTGCCTGGGATTCTCCAGGCAAGAACCCTGGAGTGGGTTGCCATTTCCTTCTCCAATGTAGGAAAGTGAAAAGTGAACGTGAAGTCGCTCAGTCATGTCCGACTTTTAGCGACCCCACAGACTGCAGCCCACCAGGCTCCTCCGTCCATGGGATTTTCCAGGCAAGAGTGCTGGAGTGGGGTGCCATTGCCTTCTCCTCAGGTGCTGGTCTAAGCAATTTGTGAAAATCAAGGATTCCTATTGTAATAGGAATAGCTATTCACAGCTATAGCTCAGTAGCTGTGGTGTGTGCACTCAGTAGTTAAATGTGTGGCCTTTGATTTATACACTGTTATCTCCGTTGTATAAAAGAAGTGTTAAGAAACTTGCCCAACCTTTTACAATTATGAAGCAATGGAGTCAGGACTTAAATCCAGGTGGTCTTTGCCCACAGCAAGAAGACATGCTATTCTGCCCACAGGAGGATCCCTCGTGTGTGTATCCGTAATAGCCATTCCAGGACCAAGCCAACCAGGAGTTCCTACAGGAGGACCAAGGCTCTCCAAAGGCCAAAGTCTCACCAGTAATTCCAGGGCTCAGATTCTTGCCTCAGGCCTCTCCACTACCGGTCTTTAGACTCTGTTGGCCAAAGGAGGACCCATCCTGTACCCACTTTAGAATCCAGGTAAGTCGAAGGCTTTGCACCTGACAAGCATTTTTAAGCTCAGAGGAAGGAGTATTTGGAAGCTGGAGCAGCGTCTGAGTGCACTGAAGGTGGAGACATTGTGTTCATATAGCACCATCTCTGGATGCAACTTGCTTTAGAGTGGTGACTGTTTCCATTGACCATTGCATTCTCAATATCCAGTAAATTATAGGGATCATGGTAATAAATATTTATTGAATGAAATTGTAATAGGACTTAGCCATCTGAAAGCCATCACCCTAAAGTAATGTGTAAACCTAAGAGTCCATCTTCAAAACTTTAACCCTCAAACCAGTTCTAGTCTTAAATTTTTGAAAACCCATCTCTGGGGTGGCTATCTTCCTAGAAGAAGAAACAGGAATTCATCTTTTGGTTATGAGTTTGCAACAATAAAAAGACAAGGCTTTACTTTCTTATGAAGCAAATGAATGAATGAATAAATACCTAGTGTGTGGAATAGCTCTGGAAAATTTTGTGTGTGTGTGTGTGTGTGTGTGTGTGTGGGTGGTGGCGGTGGTGGTGGTGGTGGTTGTGGTGATTAGGAGGAAAAGAAGAGGAAGATCAAGGTGATGAAAAGTTATTATGGCAACCAAGCTCATCAGACAGGAAGGAGGAAATGGCTGCTTAGCAACTAGAAGTTTCAAGAGGAAAATTCTAAATTCCAGTTGTAGAAAGGGTGGAAGGTAAGGAAATGTGTATCTAAAGGGAAGTCCTTTGAGATGATTGTTTTGGTGAGTAATTTGCTACTTCTTTTCCTCTTCACCCATTGAAAATTGAGCCCTATCTCAAAGCATGAATGATAAGTGCCCAGAATGAATGGAATGGCCAAATGCGGGGGTGAATTTGTCCACTGCAGACAGAAGTGGCCAGGGATCAAAAAGGAAATTCTTTGCTCTTCATTTCTCTAGTTGTTTTGTTTTTTTAATTATTCCGTTAGTGCATGAATATATTCTTATTATGAAAGACCTTATAAATACAGAGATTAAGAGCAAAGCCTGGAATGGCCTCTGGAGGATGCTTCAGAACTTTCATTGCTGAGTGGGCACCGCTGCCATGGTCTAGCATGCCGTCTCCTACCCTTCCCCATGTGTAGACACATATGCTTCTTAATGTTTAACCCAGAGTGGTCACATCTTAGTACTTGAACTTGGAAAAAATGTGGTTGGAAGGTTTTTGTGTGATAGGTAAATACACATATATATGTATAACTCATTCTTTTTACACATCATAAATCAAATAACACAACTTCCCTATTTGTAGACATTTCTGTACTTCAGTTTTACACTAATACATACAGTTATGAATAGTCTTGAATATATCATTGCACACTTGAGAAAATATTTCTTAAAATGGTATTACTGGAAACAGAATTGCTAGCCCAAAGGAATATAAGACTTCAAATCCATACTTCCTAATTGCCTTCCCGAACAACTTCTATCTACTGTATGCAAATCTACCAGGTTTTCTGTACATCTGTCCCGAATTTGACGTTTGCGCTATCTGATACATGAAAGTGCACACTTACCAGGCTTTCTGTACATCTCTCCCGAATTTGACGTTTGCGCTATCTGATACATGAAAATGCGCACACACAGTTGCCAGTGAGAACGCCTAAACTCTGTGGTTACTGGCCATGCCAGTGAGAATGCCTATCCTCTGTGTTTACTGGCCATGCCAGTGAGAAGGCCTATCCTCTGTGTTTACTGGCCATGCCAGTGAGAAGGCCTAAACTCTGTGTTTACTGGCCATGCCAGTGAGAAGGCCTATCCTCTGTGTTTACTGGCCATGCCAGTGAGAAGGCCTATCCTCTGTGTTTACTGGCCATGCCAGTGAGAAGGCCTAAACTCTGTGTTTACTGGCCATGCCAGTGAGAAGGCCTATCCTCTGTGTTTACTGGCCATGCCAGTGAGAAGGCCTATCCTCTGTGTTTACTGGCCATGCCAGTGAGAAGGCCTAAACTCTGTGTTTACTGGCCATGCCAGTGAGAAGGCCTATCCTCTGTGTTTACTGGCCATGCCAGTGAGAAGGCCTATCCTCTGTGTTTACTGGCCATGCCAGTGAGAAGGCCTAAACTCTGTGTTTACTGGCCATGCCAGTGAGAAGGCCTATCCTCTGTGTTTACTGGCCATGCCAGTGAGAAGGCCTATCCTCTGTGTTTACTGGCCATGCCAGTGAGAAGGCCTAAACTCTGTGTTTACTGGCCATGCCAGTGAGAAGGCCTATCCTCTGTGTTTACTGGCCATGCCAGTGAGAAGGCCTATCCTCTGTGTTTACTGGCCATGCCAGTGAGAAGGCCTAAACTCTGTGTTTACTGGCCATGCCAGTGAGAAGGCCTATCCTCTGTGTTTACTGGCCATGCCAGTGAGAAGGCCTATCCTCTGTGTTTACTGGCCATGCCAGTGAGAAGGCCTAAACTCTGTGTTTACTGGCCATGCCAGTGAGAAGGCCTATCCTCTGTGTTTACTGGCCATGCCAGTGAGAAGGCCTATCCTCTGTGTTTACTGGCCATGCCAGTGAGAAGGCCTAAACTCTGTGTTTACTGGCCATGCCAGTGAGAAGGCCTATCCTCTGTGTTTACTGGCCATGCCAGTGAGAAGGCCTATCCTCTGTGTTTACTGGCCATGCCAGTGAGAAGGCCTATCCTCTGTGTTTACTGGCCATGCCAGTGAGAAGGCCTATCCTCTGTGTTTACTGGCCATGCCAGTGAGAAGGCCTATCCTCTGTGTTTACTGGCCATGCCAGTGAGAATGCCTATCCTCTGTGTTTACTGCCATTTTATTTCTCTTTGTAAGAACTGCCGTCTAGCCTCCTTTACTCATTTTAGTGTGGAGTTGTTTGCCTTTTCCTAAATTATTTATAGCAGTCTTTATACATTCTGGTTATTAATACCTTGTCTGCTCAATGTGTTGCAGTAATTTATCTCTTCCACTTGTTTATGTTTCTTTCTCCAGTTATACAAAATCTTTTGAGTTTTGGGGAGAAATCTGTGACATACACTTGGTAGTTTCTGGGCTGGAGGTCTCACTTGAGAAGACCTTTGCTACCTGAAGGCTTTAAAAGTTTTCTGTATTTTCCTCTAACACATTTATATTTTTGCTTAATGTTTGGTACTTTAAGCCATATGGAATTTTAGTAAATAATATGAGGCATGGATAGTATCTTGCTTCACTTTTTCCATATGAGAGCTACTTTCCTACAATTTAATAAACACATGATTTTTCCTGCTGACTAAAAGGCCAAGTAAATAAGTTAAAGTCTTGCATATACTTGAGTCTGCTTAGGTACCCCATTCAACCTTGATTCCCTGTTCCTAAACTCTCTAGGCTCAATTAGCATAGGACCTTTACTATATATTCATATATATTTAGAAGTCCTGTCTCCTTGATATTCCTTTTCAGATATATTTAGTTCTTCTAGATCAACTTCAGAGAAAGATAGATAGATAGTCTTCTGATTAAATCAAAATTTACTCTGATTAGGCGAATTACATATTTGCTATCTTGGTTTTGTCTTAAACCCAAGGGCCAAAAGCAAAATAATCCATGACAAGGACTCCTACATTTCAGAATGAAGGATATTTTCTGAGTATTTTACATTTTTAATAAGACCTATTTTTCTTACTGGAGAGTGCTCATAAAAAGAAATGCTAGCTTTATTGCTGGGCTTCTCATGTTGATCCCTTCTGTTTCTTTCTCTCCATGTGTTCATCACACTGAGTGTTGCTGTAGAAGATCCTTTTTCTTGTGTCTGTAGTCACGGTGCTTCTCACATTTTGCCAGGTGACTGTGGTATTTTCTGTAAATTTCATATAAGCATCCCTTAGATTGAGGATACTTCTCTTTATGCTTGCTGATTTATTGAGTCACTAAAGAGCATTAAATATCATCAAATATATATTTTCCTTAGAATGCTAATAGTGATGTGTATAATTTTCTGATAACCAGAAATAGTATTCAAGCAAAGAAACCCTGAGATCAGACTGCTTCACATAGAGTGGGGAAAAAAGGGTTAAGTATTAATTCAGATACATGAAAGAAAAAAGTTTCTCATAACAGAAGGCTGAAACCAATGTAAGAGTATCTGAATATTGTGTAATATTATATTGGCTATAGACTCAGTGGTCAATAGAGTAACACCCCATTTCCTAAATTTCTTAATGTACTCTTTATTGTGTGTGTATACCCAGAGAAGCAAATTTTCCAATTTTTCCAAATGCCAACACAGAGATAACTTCTACTTGATTATGGTATTCTTTAAATTATGCTATTTTTTAATTGGAGGATAATTGCTTTACAATGTTGTGTTGTTTTTTGCTGTACAACAACACAAATCAGCCATAATTTTATGTATATTCCCTCCCTCTTGAGCTTCCCTCCCTGCTTCCATCTGCTGGGTTTAGACTGTTAATACAGTTGATCCTTGAACAGCATAGGTTTGAACTGCGTGGCTCCACTTACACATGGATTTTTAAAATAGTCAATATTATGGTATTTCATGATCTGAGGTTGGTTGAATCCAAGGGTGTGAAACCTTGGATTCAGAGGAACTGCCGGTGTATCCACATAGGAGGGCCGGCTCTAAGCTACCCATGGATTTTCTACTGTGCAGAAGATGGCACCCTTGGCCCCCACATTGCTCGAGTCAGCTGTATTTACTTCAAGGTAATAGTGGTCGTGGTCATGGTCATGCGAAGAAAAGGGGTTCTATTTCTCTCTTTGTACACTTTTAGTTCTTTTTTCATAGTAGAGTTTTGCTGTTGTCAAAGAATTACATACCAAACTTCTTTTTAAAAATCTATGTTCTGGAACAGTTTATATATAATGTGGAAAATATCTGCTATTTGAAGTTCCAAAGAATCTGTCTGTGAAATTACCTGGACCTAAAGTCTTTTAAAAAGGAGATTTTAATTGCCTTGACCGTTTCTTTGCTAATAAAACTTCTATTCCTATGTTTATACTTCTTGAATTATTAATGGTAATATATACTTTTCTATGAAGTGATACACTTCACATAGTTTTCTAAATATAAGAATCTTTTATTATAATTCTTATCTTGTTTACTGTAATCCTATATTCCTTTCCCATCTATAATTTTGTTTACCTGTGTCTGTTCAACTTTTTTTTTTATAATTGCCAGTTCAGTTTAATGGGATTTTCTAAGAAGAAACTTTTGATTTTACTTATTGTGCTTGAAGTTCATTTCTATAATCAATTTCTGCTTTTGTGTTTATTAACTCAAGTTGGTTTTGTACTATTTTGTCAATATTTTCTGGCCTCTTCAGTGTCTGTGTGTGGCAGGATGAGTAATCGGGTATTTGCTGTCTCGGTCTCGTCTGAAACCCAAAGGCCAACATCATAGGCTACAAGGGCCCTCCCGCTTCAGACAGCGGCCTGGTCCGC
>SJXP01001423.1:684741-696300 GCA_006408505.1 Damaliscus lunatus | reverse complement strand
GGGGGGAAAAAATCTCCTTATTTGCTAAGGTTACAGTGTTAGTTTAATTTTCATAGAAGTGGTGGAATATTTTGAAGTGAGTAACATTTACCAAGTCATTAGTTTTATGCAAACTAGGAAGGAAGATGAAAGAAAAAAAAGTATCAATTATTTATAGATTGTTAAAATGTATCTTAGTGCACTGCTACTGTATAGAAATGACAATTAGCCAAACTTACCTTCTTTAATTAATAATGCATACATTATGCTCTTTGGGCAACTAATCACCAGCTCTACAAATTTGTTTGACACTGTTGAAGATACCTATCACATGGGTTAAAAAAAGAACAATGCTCTGCCAGCTGCAGCCAACTTTCAGCCTTCTAGCAATGCTTGAAATGCAGTCGCTGTTCCAGGGAGCAAAATGGTGGTACTTCAGCTGCCTGACACTATGAATATGGCACCGAACTGCAGAATGCTGCCTGCTCTGCCTTCACCAGCAAAGAACGCACATTTTATCTCAAATCAGTTACTTAGCAATGAAAACCTGCAGTCTCTCTCGCCCATGTTCATTTCCACAGTCTTACAGTGAAAAATTCTTGCAGGTAAAATTGTACTGTTGCCTTAAAGCTGCATTTACCATATTTTCTGAAGTAAAATAGGAACATAACGTTTGCGGAAAAGGATGGGCTATTTGAAAACTGAACTACTATCCGGAATCTGGGATGAACAGTCACCATGCTTACCACAGAAAATTTCAACCACACCTGTGTTCGCACCATTTTATTGCTATGACTCTCCACAGTTTATTTTTAATATGCATAAGCATCTATCAGTAGTATATTTAGACTAGAAGAAAAGGTCAAAAAAATCTTTAAAAATTGCTGACCTCTGCCTCCCTCTGTACTTAAGTATGGAAAACCCTGTCTCATTTTACCCCAAAATCTGAGGGCAATGGTAACTACTTGGAAGTTTGCGAAAGTTTCACATATGCTACTAAATTAACATAAAAGCGTAGGCATTCCATGTCTCAGAGGCCACTAAACCATAGTATGATATTGAGCAGTATGCCTGAGTGGTCAACAGGCCAACTGACATTGGGACCAGGTAGATACTTGACTGTCACCAATTTCATTGCAGAGTCACACACGCCACAGTGAGATAGCAGCTTGTAACATTTGGAAGAAGAAATGAGACTGGTGCAGCTCCCTCACATATGGTGTTGAACAGACCACCCTTCCCATTTGCTCCTCCGAAAGGTGTGCATTTTCCAGGGATAATGCCAAGTGTTCTTTGTGCTACGGTATCTTTGCCTTGAAAGGTGATGTGTCTGACACATTTTGGCAGGCTACCGTGAAGAGCTTTAGAATTTTCCACTAACTTGCACTAAGACTTAAGAGAATAAAGTCGTACTTTATCGAGGATAATGATCTGACTTTCAGAATGATAGGGTCGTAGCTCTGGAAAGACCCGAGAACACGAGAATATGGATTTTTATTGATGATATTCCTCACCACCCTGTAAAATTCCTGCTTTTTTGCTTTTTAAAAACAATACAGACAGACTAATGGACCTGCCACCTAGGTAGGTTTATCATTTTAAGAAGATTGTGAATTAGAGCTATGAAATGTTGATATAGTAAAACTAGAATGCATCTTGTGAAATCCTCTCCTTTTTCAGCTGCTCTAAGTGAAATGCAGAATAAGAGTCAGAATAAATGCAAGGAACTTTTCTCAGAAGACTGAGAGAATCAATTCTATATGAAAACTGAGGGAAATCTTCATTTCTATCATGAACAGTGGGTATTTCCCCACCCACTGTTTAGAAGGATTTCTGTTAGTCTTTTGTGAAAGATTGCTCTCATTTATTTAACTCATGCCACATGGCTTAGCATCATAACCAGTATAGGGTTTCTAGAGATTAAAAAAAATCCATTTTGTATCTATGGAAATATGAAGCTGGAATTTAAGCTATAATTGCTCCAAGTTTTCCACATTATGGTATAAAATTGCTGGATTTATTAATGCTGGGCATACTTCAAGTACTCCATGTTTTGCCCTAGTCAATAGTTACCTGTCAAAATGTAAAACAATTTTTAAAGAATATTCTGTGCCACCAGAAAAAATAATGTGTGGATTTTTCCCATCTTTTTGTTTGTTATAAGCAGAATATTTGCAATAATTTATGGAAAGTCTTAGAATTATAAATATTACAGTATTGCCAAATGATTTAACTATCCCTCCATGGCAAATTGTCTTTAAACACTACCATTTTTTTTCTTTCGTTCTTTTTTTTTATCATTTACTTGTGGACCAGAAACACTTGCAGGCTCTTGCCCCTGGCCTTCTGTGAGAATGTTAGTTAGCAATGCTCATAAAAACTCAATTCATCAATGTGAACATAATTTGCTATGAACAGAAAGCTCACAAAAGGGTGAATTTGTCAGATAGACAGGTGGCCTGAGATCTCTCCCTGATACTGAATGATATGAATAATAGATTCTGGTAAATGTATGCCAAGACTTGAGCTGTAAACACAGCTGCCTCCATTCCCTTCCAGAAAAACAGCTTCGAGGACGAAAGCACAGGAACCACGGTTCCACCTGAGGACCTAAGCTTGTACACACACACAAACACACACACACACTCATTCAAGAAATAACCTCCATAAAAAAGGACAGAGTTAGAGGAGTCTTCTTGTTTTTCCTTCTCTATGAGAAAGACATTTAAGCTGTCTTGGGCAGAGGAGACTAGATAAAGAGAAAAAAGAGAAAGGAAATAGATTTTCCTAATGGTTCTGGTTCCTTGTTATTCAAATGTCTTATTTTAGAAAATACACAAATCAACAGAGCTAATAAACTTTGCAATATTATAACTCCTGTTTTATAATGAGAAAAATAAGAGAGCAGGTTAACTCTATGCAGAAGCACTATGCTTAAAATCATTCTAGTAATTCATGGCTATTTGTCTTATGGGTTATTAAGTATTTATTAAGGTTCAAATGTAATGTAGCCTTTTCTCCAATTTACTCTGAACTTTAAAGATCTATTTTGCAAATTGTTTTCCAGGTAATGCACAAACCCACTTAAGATTGAATCTCAGGATTTAGCAGATTCTGATTGAGGGCAACATATATTTTTTTCGTCTTTATAGATAGTATCGCAGACGAGCCGCGCCGGGCCCCCGCCGCCAGCACCGGGCCCGACCGAGGCGGGCTGAGCCGGGCGAGGGACGCGGCGCCGGCGTAGGCGCTCCCGCGGAGACGGGCCTCCGGGGGCCGGGCTGCTGCGGCCGCGCTCCGGGAACAAGCCCGCTCGGAAGCGCGGCGCGGGTGGCGGCGGGGGGACCACACGCGCGGCCGAGGCGGAGCCGCCTCGTAGCCGAGGACCCCGGCCCGCCTCTGAGCAGCTTTTCTACCCCACGTGTAGTGTCTGAGCCCACCCTCCCAAAGTCCTTGAGACTCACCTAAATACAGGAAGGCCAAATACAGTCACAGTCACCCCGGCATGCGTGTGTTGGGTTCAAACAGTGAATAATCAGTAAGCCTGAGGTTGCATTCCGATAGATCCAGAACATATTCATGACCTGGCCAGAGGCAGGGGTGATCAGTGTGTGTTTCCTCTGAGGCGACGAGTCACCTGGATATGATCTTGAAGATTCCCCCGTCCAGGGGGGGATCTTATCCTTCTGTTGTTTCCATAGGCACTAAGCAAAGAGTCCAGAGTCCACTGGAGAGGTGGTCGAGCGTGAGCAGCATGAAGAGGCCTGAGATGCAGTCCAGGCCCTATGAATTCCTTCTTCAAGCTCATAACCATTACTAGAAGTGACTGGAGGGTTTTTCTTAATTCCCATTAAAGAGCAGTCAGAAAAGCTATGACCGTTTCTCAGTATTTTATCCAAGGAGAAGGAAAGAATGAGACTGTAGAATGGATTTTAAAAGATAGTGAAAAGAATTTGAAAATGAATTGTCTTTATGTTTGCACCCTATCAATTTTTGCTAGCTCAGCATACCAGTTACTTATTAACTTATTTTCAAACTTTGTTTACTAACATTTAAAATGATGACTTTTTCTCTGAGTATTATGTAATTCCACAGATTATTATAATCAGTGCTTCATTTTCATTCATTATAAAGGATATAAATTATAATTTATAATTTGAATTTTATCTGAGGGGTGTTTAAAAAATTTCCACATACGTGACTTCTCTTGCTATTTTTTGTTGTTAATCTCTACTCTGACTGCAATTTGATAAGAAAATTTGTCCTCTGTGATTTCTTTTATGAATACTGGAGATCTTTCTTTGTGACTTAATACACAAATTTTTATTTAAGGGCTTCAGTCCAGCATCAATGAAGCAGTTTCCATGCCCATAAAGTCTCCCTTATTCAATTTTTTGTTCGGATTCTCTTAATTCAGTAATCTCAGGATTCAGATTCATGGCAGTGCATGTTGGTTAGGTCCCGCAGGCCCTCAGAATTTAGTTCCCTTCCTTGCAGAGCACGCCCAGCACTTCCCTGTTGTGTTTCATGATGTTGTGACTTGACCCTCCTTATTGGGTCGAGAGGAATGGTTGAGGGACAGACGCTGAATGAGACGCAGAATGCCTTGCAAAGGTGAAGCCTCACTGTCACCTCCATCAGTGAGGTGTCACAGCCTTTAACAGGAGGGCTGGGCCACCCCATATGGCCAGGGCAATCTGGGGCTTCAGGCTCCAGTGCATCAGCCAAGATGGTTCCATCACAAGACTTGCAGTCCCATTCCTTCCGCCAAAGGCTCTACCTTGGTATGCCAGGCTTTCCAGGATTGAGAATTCACTTTTTTATGCAACTAGATATCTTTATACTCAAGTCCTGATTGACAGTTCTTTCTGCTATCCTGCTGCAGAGGCATGAGTCTCTGCAACAGCTACCAAGGAGGCCCACTCGCTGTTTCACTTTGCTTTAAACTGGAGACTAATCACCATTGGACTTTTTTTCTTTTCCCAGTGGCTAGCTGCACTCAACAAAATCCATCTTATATCATTGCTATAATTATTTCTCCCAAACCTTTCAAAGATTTGAGACATTGCACCCATCAAGGCTTTTCCTTCTACCATGATCCCACCTCAGTTCATCACTGGTGAATTTTTAACAGCTGTAGTCTGTGATAGCTGGTTTCCTAAGATGATCCCGATTCTACAGTATGTAAATGTCGTAGATCTTATTTTCTCTCCCCCTGGATCTGGCCAGAGCTGTGATTTCTTTGATCAGTAAAATAGGATATAGTTATACTCTTGACCTGGATTTTAGTTAACTGAAAGTTTTCACATCCGCTCTTTTGGAACACTTGTTCTTGGAATGTTCCCTCTTAGAACCCATTTGCCATTCTGTGAAAATTCCACTTGTAGGCATTCTGGTCGCAGTCCCAGGTGATCTTGCAGTTGAAGCCAGCATCAGCCCATTTGAATGAGTCCGAGTGACTTCCTAGTTGATTGCAAATTCAGTTGACCTCTTCCAAGCTGAAGAACTGCCCAGTTGAGCACACAGTCATGAGAAATAATGAATAGTTATTTTAAGCCACTAAACTTTTGGGTTACTTGTTATGAAATAGTTTATAATTATGATATGGTGTCATGGTGTGCCAGGAGCTGCTTCAAAGAAAGCAGAAATAATCACTGCCATTAGTGAGATCTTCATTGTTAGCCAGCTGGTGAGTGATTTGGCTCCAAAATTCCATTCTTAAAGTCTGCTTCATTGGACCACTTGTCTCCAGCTGTCTGAAATCAGGTACCTCTATTTAATGAGATAGAAATGACAAGTGATGTGCACGCAGTTTATTTGATGGTAATCAGAATAATGCCTGCAAGGGAATAAGAAGGGAAGGACTGGGCAGAAGGAGAGGCTGAACTGTGATGTATTTGTCCCACGGGGACTCTGAAGGTGGGATGGGCCTTCAGCATTTCCCTGGACTGAGGCAGGAAGTCTACGATGAGTAATTGGGTGTAAGCTGCCCCCAGGGAGGGGACTAACTTGAGTGAGGCGTCCTTGGAGTGTATACTGCAACATCCACTATAGTGTCACTTAAAATATTTTATAATAGTGTTTTGTTAACCCCTCTGCCTTTTGTCTATGAAACTTGCTTTGTCCTATTCCCTCTGTTCATTACGTTGTTTGAAAGCTCTAAACATTTCTTAGTCTCTTCTCATTGTTATCCTTACATTTTTGCATATGAGTCTAATCTTAGAACTTTTCTATCAATATCTAAATTTAATCATAATATCTATACTTTGCCTGGAAGGGATGGGACTTATAAGCTACTTCTGAGTGTTTTCTGATCCTCGCATCTCTCCTCTGCTGCCTCTGTAGAATAATACATTATACTAATCTATATTATTATATTTTGTACTAATAAGTTTTAAACTAGAAAAAAAGCTATAGTTTTTTCCTCAGCACTATTGTATTCTATATCACTCACTTTCTTGCACATATTAAAGGTTTTATTGCAGTTAATCCTATAGTGATTATTTCTGAGAGAATCAAAAGGGTGATACATTTTCCTAGTCCCTTAATATTTGAAAATGTCTGTTACTTTGATTCATTTGAAATGCTAGTTGCTTGGGCATAACATATAGGTTCAAAATCAGTTTTTTCCTTTGAACTTTGAAGTGATTGCTTCATTGTCTTCCAGCACCCAGTGCTGCTGCTGAGAAGTGTGATGAAATTCTGACTGTTGTTTCTTTGTAGGTAACCTGGTTTGAAACTTCAGTGTTCTTAAACGACAACAAGATATATCTTGATGTAGGCCATTTGCCTTTACTTTTTTCTTCCCGAATTCCAAATAAATGAAATCATACAATACATACTCATTTTGAGTCTGACTTCTTTTATGTGGCTTAATTTTTTTTTTTTTTGAGGCTCATCCATGTTTCTGTGCATATTAGTTTTATTCCTTATAGGTTTAGGTAAATTTTACCCACATGCAGATACTAAAGTGCTACCTCCATGCAGGTCAGGAAGCAACAGTCAGAACTGGACATGGAACAACAGACTGGTTCCAAATAGGAAAAGGAGTACATCAAGGCTGTATATTGTCACCCTGCTTATTTAACTTATATGCAGAGTACATCATGAGAAACGCTGGGCTGGAGGAAGCACAAGCTGGAATCAAGATTGCTGGGAGAACTATCAATAACCTCAGATATGCAGATGACACCACGCTTATGGCAGAAAATGAAGAGGAGCTAAAAAGCCTCTTGATGAAAGTGAAAGAGGAGAGCGAAAAAGTTGGCTTAAAGCTCAACATTCAGAAAACGAAGATCATGGCATCTGGTCCCATCACTCCATGGCAAGTAGATGGGGAAACAGTGGAAACAGTGTCAGACTTTATTTTTGGGGGGCTCCAAAATCACTGCAGATGGTGACTGCAGCCATGAAATTAAAAGACGCTTACTTCTTGAAAGAAAAGTTATGACCAACCTAGGCAGCATATTCAAAAGCAGAGACATTACTTTGCCAACAAAGGTCTGTCTAGTCAAGGTTATGGTTTTTCCTGTGGTCATGTATGGATGTGAGAGTTGGACTGTGAAGAAGGCTGAGTGCCAAAGAATTGATGCTTCTGAACTGTGGTGTTGGAGAAGACTCTTGAGAGTCCCTTGGACTGCAAGGAGATCCAACCAATCCATTCTAGAGGAGATCACCCCTGGGTGTTCTTTCGAAGGACTGATGCTAAAGCTGAAACTCCAGTACTTTGGCCACCTCATGCGAAAACTTGACTCATTGGAAAAGACTCTGATTCTGGGAGGGACTGGGGGCAGGAGGAGAAGGGGATGACCGAGGATGAGATGGCTGGATGGCATCACTGACTCGATGGATGTGAGTCTGAGTGAACTCTGGGAGATGGTGATGGACAGGGAGGCCTGGCGTGCTGCAATTCATGGGGTTACAACGAGTCGGACATGACTGAGCGACTGAACTGAACTGACTGAACTGAACTGAAGTTTAATTTGTTTTCTCTTTTCTAGTTGTTTGTTGCCACTATATAAGAATACAATTTTTGAATTGAATTTGGCACATTGTATTTAGTGACTGTAAACTCATTAATTCTAAGGATTCATTTATAGGTTCTTTTGGATTTTCAGCACAAGCATTTCATCTGTAAGTAATGACAGATTCTTTTTAATACTCTTTTAGTATTTTTTAAATCTTGCCTTATTACATGGGTTAAGACATCCTGTACAATACTGAGTAAAAGTAGTGGTGCTTGCTTTCATCATTTCTGATCTCAGAATAATCACCATTAAGCAGATCACCATTAAGTATGATTTTTGCTGCAGATTCTATCCTAGTTTTAAAATACCATTCTGCTTTTTATGATTAATGAGCTTCTATATTTTCTCTGCATCTATCGAGATGGCTGTATGATTTTTCTCTATCTCATTCTCCTTTGGGGCCAAGATAAACTGGTTTATAACAAAGACATCATAGGGAAAAAATTTTAAGGCCAATGTTGCTCATGAGGTATTTTTATTTTTAATTAAGCGACACACAAAGATTATACTATATCAAGGTCCATTTGGGTTTATTCTAAAATACACCTCCTTTTCACCCATATTAGCAAATAGAAGAAAAGTCTTCAAAATATACAAACAGTTCATGCCGCTCAATAACGAAAAAACAACCTAATAAAAAAATGGGTGGTGAATCTAGACATTTCTCCAAAGAAGACATGTAAATGACCAAAAAGCATATAAAAAGATGTTCAGTGTCACAATTATTAGAGAAATGCAAATCAAAACTACAGTGAGGCATCACCTCACACCAGTCAGAATGGCCGTCATCAAAAATCTACAGACAGCCAACGCTGGGGCGAGTGTGGGAAGGGGGACCCTTCTACACTGCTGGTGGGAATGTGAATTGACACAGCCACATGGAGAGCAGCATGAAGCCCTGTAAACAGGCTCAGCGATACCGTTTTTCTAGATTTTATACATATGCATTGATAAACAGTATTTGTTTTGCTTTTTCTGACTGACTTCACTCTGTAAGAGGCTCTAGCTTCATTCAACTCTGTTCAAATGACTCAAGCTCAATATTTTATTGTATATATGTACCATAACTTCTTTAGCCATTCATCTGCTGATGAACGTCTAGGTTGCTTCTATGTCCTGGCTATTGTAAATGGCGCTGCAGTGAACACTGGTGTACATGTGGTTTTTGAATTTTGGTTTTCTCAGGGTTTATGCCCATTGTGAAGTGAAAGTTTCTTAGTCATGTCCAATTCTTTGTGACCCCATGGACTATGCAGTCCATGGAGTTCTCCAGGCCAGAATACTGGAGTGGGTAGGCTGTTCCCTTCTCCAGGGGATCTTCCCCACCCAGGAACTGAACCCAGGTCTACCACATTGCAGGCAGATTCTCTACTGTCTGAGCCACCAGGGAAGCCCTTACATATACGTATGGCACGGATTATTCCACATTTGTTATTTTTGGCCACACTGCGCAGCACATGGCATCTTAGTTCCCCAGCCAGGGATCGAACCCACGCCCCTGCCTTGGAAGTGCAGAGTCTGAACTACTGGACCACCTGAGTAATATGCCCATTACTCAGTCATGAAAAAGAACAAGTTAACGCCATTCGCAGCGATATGGATGGGCCTAGAGGTGGTCAGATTGAGTGAGGTGAAGCAGAGGAGGGCGATATCACATGCTTCCACTTGCATATGCGATCTGAAAAATACGGTACAAATGAGCTTGTCTACAGAGCGGAAATAGAGTCACAGATGTCGAAAGCAATCTTATGTTTACCAGGGGGAAAAGGGAGATTCATAAGTTGAAAGATAAGGTTTGACATATGCACAGTTCTGCATATAAAATATGGAGCTACTAACGAGGACTTACTATATAGTGCAGGGGGCTGTACTTAGTCCTATCTAATGACCTATATGGGAAAATAATCTAGAAAAGAGTTGATATGTACATGTGTAACTGACTGACTTTGTTATACAGCAGAACGTAACAACATTGTATTGGGTTGGCCAAAAAGTTTGTTCAGGCTTTTCAGAACATCTTGCAAAACACCCAGACAAACTTTTTGGTTAACCCAATAAGTCAACTATATTTCAATAAAATTTTCTTAAAAATAAACTTTAGTCTTAGGTAGACCCTGTGTTCCTGGGTCTTGAGGGTGTCACTTTTTTGAAGCTCTTACCTTTCCACCCTTTGTAGTTCTACTTACAGGACATATTCCTGCCTCTCTCTTTAGAGTAAAAGAATTTTTCTTGTTCCCTTTGCCCATCTGCTGTGGACTTATGCCCATAGGCACTGTTTGTTGTGGGCACAGTAGCTGTTCTCCTTCTCCAGGTCTGCACAATCAGGCATGCTTTTTCAGGACTTTCAACCATCTTTTGTTGTGTGTGGAGTAGAGTTTGTGGAGAAAAGCCTGCAAGAAGGTATGAATTCTCCCCGTATATGTGGCTCCCAGGCTCAAATTCTTGTTAGCCCACACTCAGTTGAGTGCAGTTCAGTTCAGGTCAGGTCAGTCGCTCAGTCGTGTCCGACTCTTTGCGACCCCATGAATCGCAGCACGCCAGGCCTCCCTGTCCATCACCATCTCCCAGAGTTCACTCAGACTCACGTCCATCGAGTCAGTGATGCCATCCAGCCATCTCATCCTCGGTCATCCGCTTCTCCTCCTGCCCTCAGTCCCTCCCAGAATCAGAGTCTTTTCCAATGAGTCAACGCTTCGCATGAGGTGGCCAAAGTACTGGAGTTTCAGCTTTAGCATCATTCCTTCCAAAAAAATCCCAGGGCTGATCTCCTTCAGAATGGACTGGTTGGATCTCCTTGCAGTCCAAGGGACTCTCAAGAGTCTTCTCCAACACCACAGTTCAGAAGCATCAATTCTTTGGCACTCAGCCTTCTTCACAGTCCATCTCCCACATCCATACATGACCACAGGAAAAACCACAGCCTTGACTAGACGGACCTTAGTCGGCTAAGTAATGTCTCTGCTTTTCAATACGCTATCTAGGTTGCCCATAACTTTTCTTCCAAGGAGTAAGCGTCTTTTAATTTCATGGCTGCAATCACCATCTGCCGTGATTTTGGAGCCCCCCAAAATAAAGTCTGACACTGTTTCCACTGTTTTTCCATCTATTTCCCATGAAGTGATGGGACCAGATGCCATGATCTTCGTTTTCTGAATGTTGAGCTTTAAGCCAACTTTTTTGCTCTCCTCTTTCACTTTCATCAAGAGGCTTTTTAGCTCCTCTTCACTTTCTGCCATAAGGGTGGTGTCATCTGCATATCTGAGGTGATTGATATTTCTCCCAGCAATCTTGATTCCAGCTTGTGTTTGTTCCAGCCCAGCGTTTCTCATGATGTACTCTGCATAGAAATTAAATAAGCAGGTTGACAATATACAGCCTTGACGCACTCCTTTTCCTATTTGGAACCAGTCTGTTGTTCCATGTCCAGTTCTAACTGTTGCTTCCTGACCTGCATACAGATTTCTCAAGAGGCAGGTCAGGTGGTCTGGTATTCCCATCTCTTTCAGAATTTTCCACAGTTTATTGTGATCCACACAGTCAAAGGCTTTGGCAT
>SJXP01001423.1:673976-684070 GCA_006408505.1 Damaliscus lunatus | reverse complement strand
ACTTCACATTCCAAGATGTCTGGCTCTAGATTAGTGATCACATCATCATGATTATCTGGGTCGTGAAGATCTGTTTTGTAGTTCTTCTGTGTATTCTTGCTACCTGTTCTTAATATCTTCTGCTTCTGTTAGGTCCATACCATTTCTGTCCTTTATCGAGCCCATCTTTGCATGAAATGTTCCCTTGGTATCTCTAATTTTCTGGAAGAGATCTCTAGTCTTTCCCATTCTGTTGTTTTCCTCTATTTCTTTGCATTGATTGCTGAAGAAGGCTTTCTTATCTCTTCTTGCTATTCTTGCTATTCTAGCCCACACTCACTAACCCCCAATTTGCTAGTCTTCACATCTAATTCTTACTGGTGTGTGGCTATGTTTGCTGCAGGTAAGCAACTGCCATCTTTCCTTGTAGACGCTTGTCTCATAGATTTTAGCCTACTTAGTTGTCTGTCCTCTGAAGGGTTCAAAAAAAATCTTGACCTTGCATTTTGGCTTTTCACTGATGTATTGTAAGGGTTTGAGCAGTGTTTTTTGTAGTGCTCTATATCCTGAGCAAAAGCCATAAATCTTCTAATTTTTAGTTTTTTAAAAATGATTTTTAAGAGTTCTTCATATATTCTATTATATATTCTTTTTAAAGATATTTTGTTTTCATTGATTGATGATGGGCTTGCAATGTTGGTTTGGTTTCTGTCGCACACCACCATGAGTTAGCCGTAGGTGTACACGTGTCTCCTCCCTCTTGACTCTCCCGCCTCCCGCCCACTCCCGCCCTCTAGGTTAGCACAGAGCCCTAGTTTGAGGTCCCTGAGTCACTAGTCACATATTCTTTGTCAGATGTTTCTATTGAAAATATTTATTCCCAGTTTCTGGCTTGTGCTTTTACTTTCTCAACAGTGTTTCTTGCTGTGCTGCTGCTAAGTCACTTCAGTCGTGTCCGACTCTGTGCGACCCCATAGACGGCAGCCCACCAGGCTCCCCAGGCAAGAACACTGGAGTGGGTTGCCATTTCCTTCTCTAATGCATGAAAGTGAAAAGTGAAAGTGAAGTCGCTTAGTCGTGTCAGACCCTCAGCGACCCTGAGGACTGCAGCCTTCCAGGCTCCTCCGTCCATGAGATTTTCCAGGCAAGAGTACTGGAGTGGGGTGCCATTGCCTCCTCTGTTCTTGTTGTACTTAAGTGCTAACATTTTATGAGTTCCAATTTTTAATATTTTCTTATGTTTAGAGCTCATTTGTCCCAAGATATTTTTATCTTGTAAGTTCCTGAAGATAGTGTTAAAGTGCTACTGTAGTTTTAGGTTTAAGGTTTACGATCCATCTTAAATTAATTTTTGTTTGTGGTACAAGGAAAACATTGAGGTCATTTTCCCTATGTATTTATCCAGTTGTTCTAGTACTATTTGTTGAAAAGACTTTTCTTTGCCCATTAAATTGCCTTGACATTTTTTCAAAGATTAATTGACCACACATATATGATTTTACTTCTAAAATTTATTCTTTTATTCTTTCATTCCTTACACCAGTTCCAATTTGTTCTTATTTCTGTAGCTTTATTGTACGTTTTGAAATCGGATAGAATGAGACCTTCACTTTTGCTCTTAGATTGGTTTTATATTCCAGATAGTTTGTATTTCTCTACACATTTCAGCCTCTTCGTGGATCACTGCCTTGTCATGTGTAACTCAGTGAAGCTAAGAGCCACGCCGTGTGGGGCCACCCAAGATGGACGGGTCATGGTAGAGAGTCCTGGCAAAACACGGTCCCCTGGAGGAGGGAACGGCAAACCACTCCAGTGTACTTGCCACGAGAGCCCCATGAACAGTTTAAAAAGGCAGAAAGTATGATGACACTGAGAAATGAGCCCCCCAGGGAGGAAGGTGTTTAATGTGCTCCTGGGGAAGAGCGGAGGACAGCTACTAATAGCTCTAGAAAGAAGGAAGTGGCTGGGCCAAAACGGAAGTGACGTTCAGTTGTGGCTATGTCTGGCGATGAAAGTAAAATCCGATGCTGCAAACAACACCATTGCTTAGGAACCATGCAAGTTAGGTCCAGGAATCAAGGTAAATTGGATATGTTCAAGCAGGAGATGGCAAGAGTAAACATCGGCATTTTAGGAGTCAGTGAACTAAAATGGATGGGAATGGGTGAATTTAATTCAGGCAACCATTAGATCTACTACTGTGGGCAAGAATCCCATAGAAGAAACGGAGAAGCCCTCTTAATCAGCAAAAGAGTCCAAAATCCAGTACTTGGGTGCAACTTTAAAGATGACAGAATGATCTCAGTTTGTTTCTAAGGCAAACTGTTCAACATTACAGTAATCCAAGCCTATGCCCCAAACACCAATGCTGAAGAAGCTGAAGTTGATCAGTTCTATGAAGACCTAGAAAACCTCCTAGAATTAACACCAAAAAAAGATGTCTTATTCGTCATTAGGGATTGGAATGCAAAAGTAGGAAGTCAAGAGATACTTGGAGTAACAGGCAAGTTTGGCCCAGGAGTACAGAATGAAGCAGTGCAAAGGCTAACAGAATTCTGCCAAAAGAACACACTGGGCATAGCAAACACCCTTCTCCAACAACACAAGAGACGACTTTATACATGGGCATCACCAAAGGGTTAACACTGAAATCAGATTGATTACATTCTTTGTAGCCAAAGATGGAGAAGCTGTATACAGTCAGCAAAAACAAGACTGGGAGCTGACTGTGGCTCAGAAAATCAGCTCTTCATAGCAAAATTCAGGCTTAAAATAAAGATGTTCCAACTAGATTTAGAAAAGGCAGAGGAACCAGAGGTCCAATTGCCAACATTTGCTGTATCATAGAGAAAGCAAGGGAATTCCAAAAAAACATCTACCTTTGTTTCATTGACTAGGTTAAAGCCTTTGATTGTGTGGATCATAACAAACTATGGAAAACTCTTAAAGAAGTGGGAATACCAGACTGTCTTACCTGTCTCCTGAGAAACCTGTGTGTGGGTCAAGAAGCAACAGTTAGAACCCTGTATGGAACAACAGACTAGTTCAGGATTGGGAAAGGAGTAGGGTAAGGTGGTTTATGTCACCCTGTTTATTTCACTTACACGCAGAGCACATCATGTGAAATGCTGGGCTGGATGAGTTACAAGCTAGAATCAAGATTGCCAGCAGAAATATCAACAACCTCAGATATGCGAATGATACCACTCTAATGGCAGAAAGTGAAGAGGAACTAAAGAGCCTCTTGATGAGGGTGAAAGAAGAGAGTTAAAAAGCCAGTTTAAAACTCAAGAAACCAAGATCATGGCATCTGGTCCCATCTCTTCATGGCAAATAAAAAGGGAAACGTGGAAGCAGTGACAGACTTCCTCTTCTTGGGCTCTAAAATCACTGTGGATGGTGACTGCAGCCATGGAATTAGAAGACGATTGCTTCTTGGCAGGAAAGCTATGACAAACCTAGACAGTGTGTTAAAAAGCAAAACTATCACTCTTCTGACAAAGGTCTATAGAGTCAAGGCTATGTTTTTCCCAGTAGCCAGGTACAGATGTGAGAGTTGGACCATAAAGAAGGCTGAGCACTGAAGAATTGATGCTTTCAAACTGTGGTGCTGGAGAAGACTCTAGAGTCCCCTGGAGTGCAAGGAGATCCAACCAGTCCATCCTAAAGGAAATCAACCCTGAATATTCACTGGAAGGACTGATGCTGACGCTCCAATATTTTGGCCACCTGATGCGAAGCACTGACTCACCAGAAAAGACCCTGATGCTGGGAAAGATTGATGGTGGAAAGAGAAGAGGATGAGATGGTTGGATAGCATCACCTATTCAATGGACATGAACTTGGGCAAACTCTGAGAGATGGAGAGGGAAAGGGAAGCCTAGTGTGCTGCAGTCCATGGGGTCACTAAGAGTTGGACATGGCTTGGCAACTGAACAACAACACATCTTAGAATAAACTTTTTGACCTCTACAAATGCAGCCTACTAGCATTAGTCTACATCTCAATTAGGAGAAAATTTGTTAGCAAACATTGTAACTTCCAATAAGTGACCATAGTGTATCTTTCATTTATTTGGGTCTTACTTAATTTCTCTTAGATATATTTGTTAGTTTTCACTGAAAAAATTTGAATATCTTCTGTTAAATTCATACTTAATATTTTACTGTTTTTTATTGTATTGTAAATGAAGTATTTTATTGCATTTCCAATTTCCTGCTCATATGTAGAGATACAGTTGATTATTTTGACCTTGTAACCTGTGACCTTGTCAAATTAATTTATTAATTTTTGGAATCTAGTCTTAGTATTTACTATGGAAAAATCAAGTCATTTATAAATGGCAACAGTTTAATGTCTTCCTTTTCAGTATTTATGGACTTTTAATTTTACCTGTCAAAGGATTTCCAATGCTACTATTACAGTTTTTATTTTGCTTTATTGATATACAGTTTCACACAATAAAATTAATCAATTTAAGAGTATTTATAACTGGAAAGTTTCAACAAATGTATGAAGTTATGTAATAACCATCAAACTCAAGATATAGAACTTTCTGTTACCATTCAAATCCCCTCAAACACATGTTGAGTCACTGTGCAGTTCTGTCACTGCATTCTGTCAATTCATTTTACCTCTTCTTGAGTATTATTGAATATTATTTAGAAGTAATTATATTCATTTTACCTTCACATATATTATAAACCATACAATTCAGTTATAATTTTTGCTTTAAACCATGAACTGTCTTCTACATAAGAGAAGAATATGAAATGTGGCCATTTTATTTACACATATCTCCCATTTTTGCTCTCCTTTTTTTTTTTTTTTGTATGTCTGATTTTCTATCTTGTTTATTTTAGCCTAGAACTATTTTTTTGGCATAGAATTCTGGACCTATTTTTTTTCTTTCAGTTGTTAAATATCATCAGAGTTAAATAACTTTTGAAATATAATTCCATTGTTTTTTGTCCTATAGTATTTTTAATGAGGCATCCACCTGTCATATTGCTTTCTTTAATATATAATATATTCTCCCTCTCCCTTCTTTCTCTCTCTCAGAAGGAGATACTTTTAAAACTTAAAAAAAAATCTATTGTTGAAAGTATTTGTCTTAGATAATCTACATGTGGTTTTATTTCTACTTATTCTGCTTGGGTTTCTGAGATCCTTGAATCTGTAAGTTGATGTTGTTTACCTAATTTGAGGAAATTTCAGCCATTATTTTTTCAAAGAAATTTTCTATATAACTTTTTCTTCTTTCCTCCTGGAACTTCAGTTACACGTAAGATACCTTGATTTGTCCAAAAATTCACTCAGAATGGCTTATATTTTTAAAAAAATAATTTTCCTTTTTGTTCTCTAGATTGGAGAATTTCTGTAGCTGTATTATGTTTAGTTCTCTGTGGATATATAACAAATTACTCCACATTTATTGACTTGTAGCAGCAATAATCATTAAGCTCTCACAATTTCTATGAATTCAGAATTCTGAATTATCTGAAATTCTGAAACTGTGGTTTCAGCTGAGGTCTCTCATGACATTACACTCAGATGTTGGCAGGAGACGCAGTCATTTGAAAGCTTGATTGGGGCTGAGGAATCTGCTTCAGTTGTGGCCTCGTGGCTGGCAAGTGAATGCTCCTCCCCGTCACATCTCCATGGATGTGACATGCTTCTCGAATGTTCTTATGTCATGACTTCCGTCATGCAAGCACCCCAGGAGATCAAGGCAGAATCTGCAAGGCTTTTATGACCTTAGAAACCACATACCTTCACTTCTGCCATATTCTGTTTATTATGAAATAGACATATTCTAGAAGTCAACCCTAATTTAGTGTGGTAGGTAAGCTCAGAAAGGCATGAATTCTAGGAAAAGAAAATCGGGATGGTCTTGGAGGTTGGATACCATATTCTATTTTCAAGTTCACTCGCCCTTTTTCCTGCAGTCTGCATACTTCTGAAGCAGACTGAGTGATCCTCCCCCCCCCCCCCAACCGCCAAGTTTCAGGTGGTTTGCTTGTTCAGTTGTTAAATTTCTAACTGTTTATTTTGAATCATTTTCATATCTCTGATAGGAATACCCATCCCTACACTACTTATGACTATATTTTCCTTTAATTATTTGAACATACTTAAAATGTGCTGTGCTAAGTTACTTCAGTCGTGTCCAACTCTTTGAGACCCCGTGGACTGTAGCCCGCCAGGCTCCTCCGTCCATGGGATTCTCCAGGTAAGAACACTGGAGTGGGTTGCCGTTTCCTCCTCCAGGGGATCTTCCCGACCCAGAGGTTGAACCCGTGTCTCTTGAGTCTCTTGCATTGGCAGGCAGTTTTTTTTTACTGCTAGCTAAAGAACCTGGGACGTATACTTATAATAACTTTTAAATAATTCATGTATGGCTATCAACCTGTGAGCCATCTTGGGGTTGGTTTCTATTGACTGATTTTTCTTTTGCCTATGGTTTACGTTTTCCTACCACTTCACGCATCTAGCCTATGTGTGTGTTTATTCTGTGTGTATAGTGGATTGGTAGTGATTCCTTTGAGAGATTCTGGATTCCATTCTCTTTTCCCTGAAGAGTCTTTTTGTTTTTTCTGCTAACCTACAGTTACATTTGGTAGAACTCATACTTCAAACCCTGTCTCCCCAGTGGAGAAGAAGAACTCAAGTGTTTTTCTCAGTGTTCAGCCTTCTAGTTACTGCGTTGTCCTTTTTGCTGGGTTCTTTAGACTCTGACACACATACATAGTTCAGAGATCAGCCTGGTATTTGAGCACAGTTTACATGTAGATCTTTGGATTCTTCCACTTAAGTCTCTTCTTTCTGGAACTCCCTCCTCAATTTTTAGCCTCAGCCAGGCCTGATTTCTGTTTTCTGACACCATATGCTGCTAAAAGCCCCTCAGAGGAAGAGCTGAATAAATGTTTGACTTACTCAGAAGAGTTCCTTTCTTTCACGGGTTTCATCACTTTCAATTTTCTGATTTTGGTGGTTCATTCTGCACATTTAAATAACTTTTTATACTTAGTTCAGAGATAATAATTGCCATATGCAGGCAGGTTGGCCACACCAGCTGCTCTGCCACACCAGAAGGGCACCTTGTGTGTTTACGTTTGAGTGAGACGCAGGGTAGCTCGTTAGCAGCTTCAGGTTCCTGCTCCTGTCCAGCGATGGGCTTCACTGTAAGGTGTGGACAGAAATCAGGTTCCTTTGTTGCGAGGGTTGGTGGGGGGTGGTATCCTAATTGTTAATATTCACAGATCCCCTCCCCTTGAGTTCTTTCATTTTCTCATTGAGGAATCCTCCAATTTCAGTACAGCTGGGACTGTGATAGATAAAAGCCTGATCTTCAGCATCCTGGGAGCCTGTTGGACTTGGAATTCTCACTGCTTTTTGTGTAGAGTTTCACAAATCCCTCTGTTTTCAGTACATTCATACCTATATCTTGTCATCTAAGACATACTTCATTTTTTGTTCATTTCTAAAGATTAAATCTCTCTTTTCAAAGGGAACTGTAGGAACTATGGGTTTTGGCTGTGAATAGCAGAAGAAGAAATATTGGGACTAAGGGCTTCTTATTAAAAAAACATTGAACCAATATCTTATTCTCCGCTCTACTTTTAGAAAGATCTAGTACTCTGATTCCTCAGCATTTCTGGAACTCTGTGGCAAGAATTATATTTCTTCATATTGGCTTCTCCCAGTTGTAAATCTGGGGTTCAGGTATATCCAGTCTTCTGAATCAGTGACCATTTGTTCATTTGTTTCAAGATTTTAAGTTTTAGTTGATATTACTTCTCCTATTCTTTTTGTGGATATATGGATTTGTTCCTTTTCTGTCATTTTAGATGGTATTTAATAATGAGTGATGATAAACCGCATAGATTCTATTCCTATTCCACCAAATTGCCATCTCTAATTTTTAAATAAACATAAACTGCATTTATGAAACCAAACACAGCTACTAATACTTTTACAAAAATCAGTTGTGAAAAGCCGAGGTGTCAAATAACTAAACCAATGTTGAAAGTAAATATCAACTCCGCTGCCACCTTTGTACCATGAAATACTGTTTCCCTGGCCACTGTTCCTTAAAACGGCAGGGGGAGGCTTACCGGCTTGTTTAGTGGAACGTGCTTGCTTTCAGCTTATGCTGTGAAAGAATCGCTCACAACAGACAAGCATGTGCGTGCAGTGCCGCCACTCAGGCCTGGCCTCCGGGAAGGGGAAAGAAAACACACGGCTTGGCCGCTGTTTCGTGCCCACCCTTCCACCGGTCAGAGCAAACCAAAGGAAACTTACTTAGTAAGAACTAGAATTTACTTTCAAGAGCTTCATCAGATTGCTTTGTTTGTGAACTTCCATTTTCTAACATGAAGATTATGGAATTCGTTCTCTGAAGTTACAAATCATGTGAGCATTTGTATTTTACTGAATATAATCTGGTATTAATTGAATTTGTGTGAATCTACATGTACTTGCTGTTCTTTAGGCCATCTGTAAACTGATCATATGCTGATCTTCATAAAATTATCTGTGAAGAATACTTTTTGAATTTACTTTTAATTTTCAATCAAACGATCAGTCACATTCCTGTCATTAATTAGTTAGATTTTGGGGTTTTTGCTTTTTTATTTTCATTTTGGTATTCCACCAATACAGCACAAAAGCTCTTCAGTTCAGTTCACTTCAGTCGCTCAGTTGTGTCCCACTCTTTGCGACCCCATGAATCGCAGCACGCCAGGCCTCCGTGTCCATCACCATCTCCCGGAGTTCACTCAGACTCACGTCCATCGAGTCAGTGATGCCATCCAGCCATCTCATCCTGGGTCGTCCCCTTCTCCTCCTGCCCCCAGTGCCTCCCAGCATCAGAGTCTTTTCCAATGAGTCAACTCTTCGCATGAGGTGTCCAAAGTACTGGAGTTTCAGCTTTAGCATCATTCCTTCCAAAGAAATCCCAGGGCTGATCTCCTTCAGAATGGACTGGTTGGATCTCCTTGCAGTCCAAGGGACTCTCAAGAGTCTTCTCCAACACCACAGTTCAAAAGCATCAATTCTTCGGCGCTCAGCCTTCTTCACAGTCCAACTCTCACATCCATACATGACCACTGGAAAAACCACAGCCTTGACTAGACGGACCTTAGTCGGCAAAGTAATGTCTCTGCTTTTGAATATGCTATCTAGGTTGGTCATAACTTTTCTTCCAAGGAGTAAGCGTCTTTTCATTTCATGGCTGCAGTCACCATCTGCAGTGATTTTGGAGCCCCCCAAAATAAAGTCTGACACTGTTTCCACTGTTTCTCCATCTATTTCCCAGGGAGTGATGGGACCAGATGCCACGATCTTCGTTTTCTGAATGTTGAGCTTTAAGCCTGAGGCCTGGCATGCTGCGATTTATGGGGTCGCAAAGAGTCGGACAGGACTGAGAGACTGAACCGAACTGAAGATTAAATAAAGGGCTCAAAGTTATTTAGCCAGAGAGATGTGATGTAATGTCTTTATATATACAAAGATTCATTACCTAATATAATGACTAGTTATTGTTCATCTCTGCTGAAATCTAAAAAGAAAAATGTTCAAGGGTAGAAATATTCAATGTAAATTTAACCAATACTTAGAACGATAGCCTGAAGGTTGATGGACAGACATTAGAAGACTTGTGACGGGACAGCCCTCCTGGGAAGAGGAAAGAGCTTTAAATACAGCCGTCTCTCTGTCACGAGTGAGGCCAAGTCCCGCGTTAAGGCAGAGAGCTGGACTCGTTGGCTTCCAGAGGCCCCCTTCCAAACCTCAATTCTCTGATCATCTCTGTCGCTAGCCTTCAGAAGCTGGAGTCAGCCAGCCACAGCAGATAGCTGCCGTTTCAGGAGCTGCAGCGTGCCGAGGAGGCCGCGCGAGGCAGCAGCCGTGCCCGCCGCCGCAGCAGGAAGGCAGCAGCCGCGCCCGCCGGGGACTTCGTGCAGAGGGAGTCAGCTCCGCGCGGCCCTCCCTGCGCCCTCCCGGCTCCGTGCGCGGCGGCCCCGGAGGCCCGGCGGCCGTGGGCCGGACACCCCAGCCCGCGACGCGCCCTCTGACGGGGGCGGGCGGGACGGCCGGCGGGCTGGCGCCGCGTG
>SJXP01001423.1:643593-672941 GCA_006408505.1 Damaliscus lunatus | reverse complement strand
CGGAGTCCCGCCGCCGAGATGCTCAAAGTCACGACGCCCTCGTGCTCCGCCTCGTCCTGCTCCTCGGCCACCGCCACGGTGGCCCCGGGGCCCGGGGGCCTGGTGCCGGATTACTGGGTCGACGGCTCCAACAGGGACGCGCTGGGCGACTTCTTCGAGGTGGAGTCGGAGCTGGGACGGTACGGCGGGGCGGCTCGGGGGCCCGGGGGCGGCGGCTGGGGCGCCCGGGGGGCGCTCGCACCCGGAGGGGCGGGCCTCCTGGGCGCCGGCTGGGCTTGTGCCCGCGGCGCGCTTCGGGCGCTCGCCCTGTGCGGCTCCGGCTCCCCGGAACACCGGGGCTGGCCTCCGGCGCTTGGGTTCTGCCGGCTCCGGGCGAGAGCCCGGGACCGTTCGCGAGCGAGCCGGCGGCCCCGCGCGCGCCCAGGCCGGTGCAGCTGCGGGCGGCAGCCCGGTCCCCGCCGCCGCCGCCGCCGCGGGGGACAGCTCCACCGCGCGTGGGCCCTGCTTGCCCGAGCGGCGCCTCGGATCGCGGCTACAGCTCGCCAGAGGGTCCCGTCTGTCTGTGTTTTGGGGAGGAGGGGAGGAGGATGCCTCTCCAAATCTTGACAGAAATAGTAGATTGGATTTTTCCTCCTTCCCCTCGTCAAGCTCTCCAAAGCAAGTGGCAATGGAGATTAAACACCGGCTTCCCCGCAGAGTCTGCTCGGGAGTGAGGGGGAATGAATCATTTAAGGGAGTTGAAGGCAGAATAATGAACTAGTGTGGCTTTAAAGGAAAGGCAGTGGTAATTAGTAAGAAGACTTCTGCTGCTCTTTGACGTGCTGGAGTGATTTGTTAATTATGTATGCAGAAAACCATCTCCCTGGGGTTGCAGAAATGCCCCTCATCCCTGCTTTGAAGATCCAAACAGGTAGTGATCTTGCCATGTGCATGATGCCATAATGTTCCTATATTTCATCCACTGGAAAATATTTTCCCTTCCTTTTCCCTCCTTTCTTTCTGTTATTCATAGGTAGGGAGACCTCTTTTCAATATTCATTTTAGAATCAGACCCTTTATTAGATGGAATCTAAAGATGTAATTTCAACCGTTAACAAGTTGAAGCTTCTATACTTAATATTTCTTTGCAGATTTCTTTTTTCTTTCTTTCTTTCTTTTTGCTGGAATAGAGTTAGCAGTCATTTTCTTTTTAGTGTCACTGGGGACCACAGTATGGGATTCTGGATGTTGGTCCTTAGTGGGACTGTGTAAGGGCCCCTTCTCCTCTCTGAATTGCCTGTTAATTGCTCACTGAGTACAGAGGTGTGTAAGAAGGGGAAAACTTCTGACTGAAATTTAGAAATTGCCACTCTGAAAAGGTTTGCAGAACATTAGAACATTGAATAATATGTAAAATCCTGTTTTGATCAAGCTTTTCAATGTTCATCTAAAGATCTAGTAAAGCTGAAAATAAAGCATCTCCTTCTGTAAGGCTTGAAGTCTACATAGTTGTATGATGAGCTGCAGTGGAACCCTGTAAACTTCTGATTAAAGTGATAACCTGCTTAAAATTGGTGAGTTTCAGAAACTGCCACCTAGTAGAGGAAGCGCCTGATGGTGTATAGGGACTGTCCCACCACCAAATCTGCCTGTTTTCTGAGTAACATTTACCTTAGACGTCCCTCATTGGCTCTGACTTAACCTCAGCACACATTAGCTGTGTGATTAAGGGTTGCAAGCTTAACTCAGGAAACTTTCTTTTATGTAATGAACGGGAAATTGGGAAAATACCAGTTGCATACATATACGGAATGGTAGACTTCATAGGGAAAACCTAAGGAATTTGGAGTTTATGTTTTTCAAAAACCTTGTTGTATTTTGCAGTAATTTTGGAGCACAGATATAAATCAGTTAGATATGCTCAGACTGTCACTCTGCTATTGAGTCATTTGATTGCTATAAAAATCACAGAATTAAAATATTTTGAGAAGAGGTTAAAAATGGTTCTTTCTGTCCTCTTTCTGAGTATTCAAGCATATTAGGCAAGTTCTCTGTAGATGGCAGTATTGGTGAGGTGCATACGTACTCCATTTGGTTGAGACTTTGAGAAATACCGTCACTTCATGATCAGAATGTTTTGTTTATTTCTTTGCATGCTTGCTTGTCTTTTTTGGTGTAGCACGGCTGCTTTTAGTTCCCTGAGTGGGGATTGAACCAGCAGTGGAAGAGCAGAGTCCTAACCACTAGACCACCAGGGAATTCCAAAAACTTATTTTTTTTCAACAAAATAAACCTAAAACAAAAAACAGCTATGTTACAAATATAATTGCTAAGAATCGCTAAAGCCAGAGAATTCAACAGAACTGTAATTGTAGGTATTGACTGAGTGACCAAAGTGTGCTTCCTTACCCCCTAGTGATAAAGCTGAAGCTCAGTCAGTTGCTTTCAAGCCTTTCCTCTCTTTCCTCTCAGGCTTGTGCCAAGTCTGCCTGTCAGTGGTGATGCTAAAGCCCAAACATTTAGTTCCTAGTAACACGGTTGTCATTCAGAGTAAGAGAACAATATCCCCGGTGCTGTGTGGAGCCACTGTGGTTAGTTACAGGGTGTACACTGTTCCCTGCAGACCAGTGTAGATTAAGTAAGAGAGTAATCCATTGCAGTTACCTGTTGTAAGCTAGTGACTCCTGATTTCAAGAATATTGGACATACGACCATCAGGGCATCATCATACTTTGAGGATGTATTTGGGGATTTCAGGGAACAAAATTCCCACGGCTGTAACCACCTGGATTCCCCATGTGGTGCTCACGGCTCCGACCCACATACAGACAGTCAGGCCGGGGAGATGTCAGAGCTTGCTTTTTTCAGATTGCGAGTAAGTCAGGAACGGAAAGGTGTTGAAAGGAATTATTTAAGAGTTTCAGGTAAACTAATTTATTTTTCTAAAAACCACATTTGAAAATACTGCTGTGTTTATAAAATTTGTTTAAAAGTTCACGAGAACCAAGGTCACAGCAAATTCAGTTCTACTTAAAAAGATGAATTGGCCTTGATCCGCCATTCAGGGCTCCGTATCCTAGAGAGTGGTTGGTCCTTTGCCCAGTGATTTGAGAAACTGGTGTTTGAAAGGGTTTCCAAGGGAGAAGTGAGCTTCCCTGTGGCCAAGATCCTGTCTGGTGGTTTGGCGAACAGAGGGACAGAATTTGGCCTGGGCTGCTCTGCGGTTCGGGCTTCGGTTATTTCTCAGCTTTTGTTCCTGTCTTTGGTATGAGATTGAAAGGATATTTGTCACAAGATCAGATGTGTGTCCCCCCACCACCCTGCAGCACACACACACAAGTTCAGGGAAGCAAATGAAAGATAATTAGGACAAAAGAATAAGAGTGTGAAAATCACATAATTAAAGTATTTTGGGAAAAGCTTTAAAAATTTTTTCATGCCACTTCACTATAATTTTTTCAGGCTAATGACTTTCAGTACCTGCTCTATCCCTCCCGAGTTGGTTCACAATTTTTAAAAAACTTATATAGCAACCCCATATAACTATAATTATATAGGGTCCCTTGCTATGTGTATCCTTGCTTAGGAACCAAATAGATTTAGATAATGAGTCATATGTGTGTGTAAAAGGGGGGGGAAGTTTGATAAAATAATGTTTATTCTTATTACCAACAATGTGTTCTGATATTTCCTGTTCTATGCTGTTTGATTTTATCCTAGTTTCTTAAAAATATTGACTGAACCCATGTGATTCCACATCCCACCAGTAGGTTGTGACTCAGTTTTAAAAGGACTGTTTTAGGCCTAACTCTGTGTGTGCTGGATTAAAACAAAAGACAGTCCTTTTGAGAGGAGCCGTGCAGACAGTTGGTGACACTGAGTCCTGCCTGATGGCACAGCTCTGAGAAGAAAAATTCCTCTGTCTTTATTTCCAGAATGATTGGGTCTCCCTTTTCAAACACTTTTGGAAAAACTCTGATGTCTCTATAAGAGAAGAGTGGAGTATCTCTTGGACTGACTGAGCGTTTCAGGAGGCTGGACCAGGAGCATCTTCACTGTGAAGCAGAGGAATCCAGAGGCCAGAGCAGGGCTGTATTCCACTCAGTAACACCTACCTTTGTTCCTGGGTGATGGTCAGCAAATGCTTCCTGTAAGGGAACAGCAGAGGGTGCTTCTTCTAAGAGAATGGCTGCAGCCTGTGCTCCTGGCTGAGAAGGACTCAGACCCCCTCTGCCCTGCCCTTCTGTTTGTCTGCACCCTCCCGCCGCTCTCCACCGGCGCTCCAGAGTTCTCCCTCTTCTCTGACACTGGTCTGTAGGCCCCGCAGCTGCCCGAGGGCCTCCTGCCACACTCGCTGCGCTGGGTTTCTTGAGCTCTTGGGGGCTGCTGTGTTTTTTATTTTTTAATCTCATTAAGAATTTAAAGTGTCCCTGCTCAGGCCCTCTCTTGTTCTTGGTGCACCTGATTCTTTTCTCAGGCAGTTGACTCAGGAGCGAGATGGGGTTGCAAGTGGGAGAAGAGCAACTGAGGCTGCACACGCTCTTTGCACCAACACTGAGGGTCTGTGGATCTGGCTGATTCACTGCTGGGTACTCATTGCCTACCTCAGTGCTCAGTAGCCGGCAGGCGCACGATAAACGATTCTGAAGAGAATGGATGAATGGCAACAAAATGGGCCAGCGCTGTGCGTCCTGCTATGCTCGTCTCAGTTCTGCGAACCCTAAGGAAAGGATAAGCTGGTGACCTGCTTATCTTCTCCCTAAAACATATGCAGCCGTGATCCTAATCTCACTCAGCATTTGGTTTTCTCTCTTGGTAGTGTGAGTGTTGATAACTGCCACCTCTGTAACTTTTTCCTGTTCAGAACAATGCTGCTTGGCTGTTGGCAGAGTGCTTTCTGGCTCTGAAATGAAAAGGATTCAGTTTCACCTTTACCATCATTTGACCGCAGGCATGTCAGAGCTAAGAGTTAAACCAGCTTGAATTCAAAGGCATGAAATACCTCCAAGGTATGCCAGCTACTAAAGTTAATAAATAGTAAATGCTAAATTTAGAAATACTGTCGTTGTAAAGAACCTTTAAGTCAAGTGAAGATAATGATACCATCATTACTTTAAGAATACAGTATTTTTCCTTGTTTAAATACTGTTGCAAGGATAAAAATAACTGTTAATTTGGGAAAAAAAAAAAAAAAAAAAAAAAAAAAAAAACCCAGTGGAGAATCCTTCAAGAAATGTGGCAGTATTCAGCCTAGAGTTTTTGGTAAGCAAAGAAAGTCACAATTTTCCATATATACTCCAAAACATAAACTAACCTTGATGTTTTAACAGGAGCCAGCACTCTTTCTACAAAGAACCAAACAAAAATATTTTAGATTTCATGGGACAGTCCAGTCTCTCACAGCTACTCAATTCTGTCATTTTAGTGCAGAAGTAATCATAAGTTCAGTTCAATTCAGTCACTCAGTCGTGTCCGACTCTTTACAACCCCATGAATCACAGCATGCCAGGCCTCCCTGTCCATCACCAACTCCCCCTGTCCATCACCAACTCCCGGAGTTTACCCAAACTCATGTCCATTGAGTTGGCGATGCCATCCAGCCATCTCATCCTCTGTTGTCCCCTTCTCCTCCTGCCCTCAATCCCTCCCAGCATCAGNATACTGTCGTTGTAAAGAACCTTTAAGTCAAGTGAAGATAATGATACCATCATTACTTTAAGAATACAGTATTTTTCCTTGTTTAAATACTGTTGCAAGGATAAAAATAACTGTTAATTTGGGAAAAAAAAAAAAAAAAAAAACATAAAAAGACCCAGGTGCTGTCTGCTTCTAAGTTGCCCTGGTGAACTCTACTTGGAAAAAAAAAGAGAAAGAACGAAAACACTAACCACAAAATAGCTTCAAAGACCTTTCTTGTAAACACTTACCCTCAGACACATCTGTGTGGATTATGTATTTGCAATAATAGTTTTGAGAATAAAGTACTGAGTGGTAGCCAAGTGAACTGTTTCAGCTACTAACAGTTATATTGTTTTATGTTAATGATTTTATTTTTGCTAGATTAAAAAGTAGTTCTCTTTAGACTCCCTTTCAGGAAAGGTAATGTATCCAATAAAAAACATTGAATTAAAAAAATGTCAGGGTCAAGTTTATTCTGCAAAATATAGTATTTGAGTCAACGAAGCATATAATTCAAGTAACAGAACTTTACATGAAATCAGTAGCAGTTAGAGTCAGGGTTTTACTGAAATTGTATTAATCTTTACCTCAGTTATTTAAAAAAATCTATTTGATAATGCAGGATCATCTGAAAATGTCATAACTTCCATGGTTTAATTAGGAAATTCGATCTAAATATTGATGGCATAATATTAGCATATAAAGGATATGCCCCAGTGCAGTCTGTTTTTAAAATTTTAATTGCTGATGGAGGGCAGTGGCTGTGCGGGCAATGTAAAATAATGAAAGGTTTGGGTGGGAGATTTCCTCAGCAATCTTATCTGTGACAAAGATCAAATAAGGACAGCATGCTGCACAGAGGACGGTTTATAACTGTGGGCAGAGGGTAGGACGTGTTCAGCTTGCTCTTTTTCTCAGAGCAGTTTCTCAGCCTTGGCACCGTAGAGGTTTAGGGCCAGATAACTCTGTGTTGTGGGGCTGTCCTGTACCTTGGGAGATGTTTAGCAGTATCCCTGGCCTTTACCCATTAGTTGCAGGTAGCCCCCCAACCCTACTCCACCAGCTGTGACTACCAAACATGTCTCTGTGTGTGTTTGTGTGTGTGTATGCTCAGTCGTGTCTGACTCTGTGACTCCATAGAGCGTAGCCCGCCAGACAGGGAAGAATAGTGGAGTGGGTTGCCATTTTCTCCTCCAAAAAAGTGTCTCTAGACATTATCAAATGTCACCTCCTCTTCTTTTGAGAACCCCTGTCTCAGAAGCTGGAAGCTCGTCTTTTGCGTGATTTTCTTTTAGTGATGTAGATAGTTAACAAGGAGTTTGATGGATTAAAGTCATTTGGCTTTATTGATTACTTGTTACAATCAAATGTTTCTTCCATTTTTATGTAATACCGTTGATTTCTGTTGTATATGCATAATCCTTGTGCTATAATTTGTTAATATTTTTGTTTAAATCACCTCATTTTGGTTAACCTAAATTTACTTATTGAGATTACTCATTTTCATTAAATTGAAAACCAGTATTCATGCCATAAATAGAAGCAATAAGAACAAAGCATTTTTACTAAATTGTAGCAGAAATGCTTGCCTCCAGAAGGCTCCAAGCCTAGAATTGCTGTTCTCTTTGTTAAAAAGGGAGATTATCAAAGATTAGAGAGTTTAAACCATAGTAGCACAAATTGAGGTTTTCTTCTTGATGTAATCAGAAAGATTGAAAATAATTGAAAAGAGAATGATGTTGTCATCTTTTGATTTATTATTATTGAATTCTATATCTTCATGCCACTTGAAGTCCTCTCTGTTACAAGTCTGATCTTTTGAATATTATGAACTGGACACTTTATGGTGTGGGGACAGGGTGTGGACAGGGAAGAGGTTAGAGTATGAATAGTGAAGTGAAGTCATTCAGTTGTGTCCAACTCTTTAAGACCCCATGGACACCATGCTCCATCCATGGGATTTTCTAGGCAAGAGTACTGGAGTGGGTTGCCATTTCCTTCTCCAGGGAACTTCCCAACCCAGGGATCAAACCCAGGTCTCCCACATTGTAGACAGACACTTTACTGTCTGAGCCACCAGGGAAGTCCAGAGTATAAATGAATGTGATAAATAAAACCTTGCTTGGCATCCACATGCATAGTTTACTGATAAGGCCCCAACAGTTAATATGAGATCAACAAATGAGACTAATGCAAGAGGCAGGGGCTCCCCAGGTGGTGCTGGTGGGAAAGAACCATCTGCCAGTGCAGGAGATGTAAGAGTTGTGTGTTCGATCTCCAGGTCAGGAAGATCCCTTGAAGGAGGGCACAGTAACTCACTCCAGTATTCATACTTGGAGAATCCCATGGACAGAAGAGCCTGTGGGCTTAGCATGCGTGCAGGCATGCATGCACACCAGGTGGAGATAATGAGAATTACAGCAGGAGAGCAGGGGCTCAGGCTCTGAAGCCTCTGACTACAATGCAGGAGACCCAGGTTGGATCCCTGGGTCGGAAGATCCTCTGGAGAAGGAAATGGCAACCCACTCCAGTATTCTTGCCTGGAAAATCCCTTGGACTGGTAGGCTACAGTCCATGGAGTCGCAAAGAGTTGAACACGACTGAGCAACTTCACTTACAACAAAGTGATAATTTTGACTGGGAAGACTGAGGTGTCTTCTTTGGGAGGAGTGGATCTTGAAATCTGGCAGGATTTTAATGAGGTAGAGCTTTGGCGAAGAGTATCCCAGGTGGAAACTACATTCTATAAAAAAAGGCAAAACTTGGCAGAAAAATGTGGAGTATACAATTTATTTTGCAAATTTTATAAAGTATGAATATTGTAATGAGAATTAAGGTTAGAAGAGTAAGTTGATATCAGAACAAAGAAAGCCTGTGAAAAAAATGACTTGAGTTTGTATCAGCTGAAAACCAAAATTATACTTAAAACAGAAAGTAACCATTATCAGAGCGAAAGGTGGCTATAGAAGCACCTGCATTTTAGGGTAAAGATGTGGAGCACATTTGCCTCTAACTCTTAATGCAGATAAGTGAGGGGGATGGGTAAGAGAGAATTTACCATGTTGGTTTAAGACAAACAAGCAAACAAACCTTCCTGCACTCCATGGATAGGATAAGAAAGGGAAGTGTGGGATTGAGGGGATTAAGATCAGTTGCCTGTACTGGGTAAAGAGCCTGGAAAGGGACAGATGGAACTGCTTTAGGTTTTGAGGGTCACAGGTCTCTCTGGCAACTCTCAACCCTGATAATTAACTGCAATCAGCCACAGACAACACAGAAACCAATGCACATGGCTGTGTTCCAGTAAAACTTTATTCAGTTCAGTTCAGTTCAGTCACTCAGTCGTGTCCAGCTCTTTGCGACCCCATGAACGGCAGCACACCAGGCCTCCCTGTCCATCACCAACTCCCGGAGTTCACCCAAAGCCATGTCCATTGAGTCAGTGATGCCATCCAACCATCTCATCCTCTGTCATCCTCTTCTCCTCCTGACCTCAATCTTTCCCAGCATCAGGGTCTTTTCAAATGAGTCAGCTCTTTGCATCAGGTGGCCAAAGTATTAGAGTTTCAGCTTCAGCATCTGTCCTTCCAATGAACACCCAGGACTGATCTACTTTAGGATGGACTGGTTGGATCTCCTTGCAGTCCAAGGGACTCTCAAGGGTCTTCTCCAACACCACAGTTCAAAAGCATCAATTCTTCAGTGCTCAGCTTTCTTTATAGTCCAACTTTCACATCCATACGTGACTACTGGAAAACTTTATTAATGACAGTGAAAGTTCAATTTCATATAATTTTCATGTCATTTAATATTATTCTTCTTTTGATTTTTAAAAACCGTTTTAAAATGTAAAAACTATTCTTCAGTTGCAGACTGTTCAAAAATAAGTGGCTGCTATCTTAGGCCCTTAGCCCATGGTTTGCTGACCCAAGACATAGATCAGTCAAGGTAAACTTCTCCTCCTCCTCACATACATGAAAATTTCAGATTAAAATGACATCAAAGCTTCATTTATTCAAGTAACTACCTTTAGTCTCCCTTTTACTTGGGACATGTCAACCTGATAGTGTTTTCAGTGGGCACAGTCTTTAAATGCATTCTCATCCTTTTTCTATATCTGTTGAAACTAAATCAGTTGCAGTTCTTACATGTATAGGACATTGGTTAGTTTCATTCATCATTCTTGCTTTTGAAAATGAAGTAACTTTACTTGAAAGGTGTACTTTAAGCTAAATTTCCATATCATAAAATTTAAAAAAATTTCCACATCATGATCAGCATTCACATTCAAAGATTATTGGAGGGTCATTTATTTTGTGTGTAATAATTAAATCAATTTCAGTTGATCATTCTTCTCTTTATTTGAAATGATAGATATTACAAAAGAATATGTAAATAATCTATTTGCTTCTAATTAATAAAGTTTAGTTCATTTTTCTATTTACTAATATATTATCTGCATGTTGAATGATCCTTCTATAAGCCATGCATATATCACAGGTGGACTAACTAAGGTCCTTTGAGACTGTTTTAAGCATTAAAAAAATATATATATACTTCTTTTTTGTTTGATTAGACTTTAGAACTAAAGTAAAGCAGTCCCTCATATCTTAACTAAAGCAGAGGTCTCCAAAGTGGGATGTTCATACTCAGGGGGTGAATAATATATTGGGATGTTAAAAGAATGTAGAAGAGAATCTATTTTTACTTATTTTTCTAATTTTTGTGTTTTATAAATGTTTTGAAAAGAACATCACATTTTGGTTCAGCAGCATTATGTGTTGAATTTATAGGTACATAAGTATACACAGTTTGGGAGCATGTGCTCAAAACATTTTGTTGGATGATTATTGGGTCAAAGAATAGTAGTTTTAAGTGGCTACTGAGTAAGTTTTTTACTTAAATACTAACCTTTTACTTTATGAAAATTATTTTAAAGCAAATATATAGATAAAAATGAAAACAAGAAATCATATTGCAAGGTGTGACTTTGTGCAGAAAAGGGGAAGTGGATTCATATGTGCACTTGTTATGCATTTTAAGACTACCTGATGAAAGGTTTTGATAAGAGCTTAACTGCCATTATAACCAAAAAAAGTCATATAGCAAAATAAAAAAAAAGAAAAGGAATACAGTTTGCCCATCAAGCAGAGGGTAAATGAATTTTGGTTTTGACATTTGTTTTTGTGTGTGCGTGTGTGTGGTTGTTGAACCCAGACTTCATAAGCAAGAATGTCAGTTTCAAAATACCCAACTTACTTCGTGGTAAATTTTGTCAACTGCTGGCTTAGGCTATTGACTGCATTTTCCTAAAGTGTTTGATGGTCAGGGCTTGAAGAGGTGTGGGCAATTCATGCCAGGATGCTGAGTTTAACTTGGTTAACAAATGCATTGTCATCAGTTAATTACTTTTTAAGTCATGCTTCAGGGTGATATAGTTGAAAAATTCACCAGGTGCAAAAAAAAATTTTTTTTTTAATAGCTAGACTTGAGACAACATTCTGATTACAATGAGTTGCTAAAAAAGCAACGCATATAACGTGTTCTTCACCATTTTCTTTACTAGTTTGTGGTAGCATTTTTTGTTAAAACCATACTTTCTTTGATTTATGTCATGGAGAGTATTTGACTAATATTATAAGCCAGAACACAGAAGAGTAGGGGGTCGCAAATCTGTTGTTAAGTTCACACGTTTGTTGTGAGTATAATGCAGTATTTGAATGATTTTTTCCCACTTTCAGTCTTCATGGACTGTTTAGTAGGTTCTTTGCTTGCACTTTCCCTTTCATTGTACCGTATTTTGTACTTTTAAGCTTGGTCTGCTTTACCTCTTGTACTGTCTTGAAGGGACAGTTAGTTAGTGACTCTAACTTAGTAAATGACAACTTTCCATGTGGGACTTTCACATACAAAGTTGTTCTTTAGTTGTAACAGCTAGTCAGTCCAAGTGTTACCTTTAACAGGATATAAATGCACTGCTACCTCTTCATTCAAGTGAATCTTACTGCTTCAAAGCTCCCTGTTAGGACAGCCAGTGAGAAAATAAGATATGTTATTAAATGTATCCAAATTCAAACTATATAATTCAGTAAATTAGCCTGGCCTGGAGTGTTCCCTCCTTATAGGCCTCTGAAGTTTTCTGACTGGAAACATTTTTAGTGGTTCCTATCGGAGAAGGCACTGGCACCCCACTCCAGTTGTCTTGCCTGGAAACTCCCATGGATGGAGGAGCCTGGTGGGCCTGCAGTCCATAGGGTCACTAAGAATCGGGCATGACTGAGCGACTTCACTTTCACTTTTCACTGTCATGCACTGGAGAAGGAAATGGCAACCCACTCCAGTGTTCTTGCCTGGAGAATCCCAGGGACGGGGGAGCCTGGTGGGCTGCCGTCTATGGGACTGCACAGAGTTGGACACGACTGAAGCGACTCAGCAGCAGCAGCATAGGACTGTGAGTCCTTCCTCGCCCTTTTCCCTCTGTGTGAACACATAAGGTAATAAGAATGTTCAGTGAAGTTGACTTGTGAGTTCTAAGTGTAACCTGTTTCTAGAAGCAGTTTGTTGCTGCTGCTGCTAAGTCCCTTCAGTCGTGTCCGACTCTGTGTGACCCATAGACAGCAGCCCACCAGGCTCCCCCGTCCATGTGATTTTCCAGGCAAAGAGTACTCAGGTGGGGTGCCATTGCCTTCTCCGCTAGAAGTAGTTTAGTTCAGTTCAGTCGCTCAGTCGTGTCTCTTTGCGACCCCATGAACGACAGCACGCCAGGCCTCCCTGTCCATCACCAACTCCCAGAGTCCACCCAAACCCATGTCCATTGAATCGGTGATGCCATCCAGCCATCTCATCCTCTGTCGTCCCCTTCTCCTCTTGTCTTCAATCTTTCCCAGCATCAGGGTCTTTTCAAATGAGTCAGCTCTTCACATCAGGTGGCCGAAGTATTGGCGTTTCAGCTTCAACATCAGACCTTCCAATGAATATTCAACCGGTTGGATCTCCTTGCAGTCCAAGGGACTCTCAAGAGTCTTCTCCAGTACCACAGTTCAAAAGCATCAATTCTTTGGCGCTCAGCTTTCTTTATAGTCCAATAGTCCAACTTTCACATCCATACACGACCACTGGAAAAACCATAACCTTGACTAGACGGACCTTTGTTGACAAAGTAATGTCTCTGGTTTATATGAAGCATATTAAGCTGTCTCGGTTGGTCATAGCTTTCCTTCCAAGGAATAAGCGTCTTTAATTTCATGTCTGCAATCACCATCTGCAGTTTAAACATGTAATAATAAACAGAACCGGTCATGTGTATGGATGCCACGCTAGCAGAGTGGGAATCTGAGCACATCCTCCGGGTAATTCATGGCAGGCGGTGCGGGTCTGACCGGTCTCGAGGTTCTGAGGAGGTGGCGTGTCCAGGCCGCGCGGGACGCCCAGGGCGGGTGAGGTTTAGGCCCCGGGCCGAGGGGCTGCGGGGGCCCAGTGCCCGCTTGGGCCCCGGGGATGGAAGCGAGACCCTCAGGCGGCCTCAGCCAGGGGACAGCGGGGCAGGCAGGCACTCGGGGCCGGCTAAGGCCGGGGCGGCAGGCAGGGCGTCCTGGACAGCAGAGCCCGGCGGGTCGAGGAGGGTGAGGAGGCCCGAGGCGGCGGCGAGCGCGGGGTGAGGAGCCCGAGGCGGCGCTGAGGCGGGTGAGGAGGCCGGGAGCCTGAGGCGGCGCTGAGGCGGGTGAGGAGGCCGGGAGCCCGAGGCGGGCGCGGGGTGAGGCGGGTGAGGAGGCCGGGAGCCTGAGGCGGCGCTGAGGCGGGTGAGGAGCCCGAGGCGGCGGCGAGCGCGGGGTGAGGAGGCCTGAGGCGGCGCTGAGGCGGGTGAGGAGGCCGGGAGCCTGAGGCGGGTGAGGAGCCCGAGGCGGCGCTGAGCGCGGGGTGAGGCGGCCGGGAGCCTGAGGCGGGTGAGGAGGCCGAGGCGGGCGCTGAGGCGGGTGAGGAGGCTGGGAGCCTGAGGCGGGTGAGGAGCCCGAGGCGGCGCTGAGCGCGGCGGGCGGGACGCAGCGAGGTCGGCGCTGCGCCGGGCGCGTCCCCCTGGCGTGGGCCTGGCCTCACTGGGCCTCCGTGTGAAGTGAAGGTCGGTGGTGCTTCCACCTCAGGGTTGCCATGAGGATGGAAGGAGGTCACGGGGGTCAAGCCCGTCGCCGCAGGGGCGGCGCTCGAGCTCAGTGTGGCCCCCAGGTGCCGCAGAAGGTGGGCGGTCGCGAGGAGGGCTCCAGCGACGCCGCTTAGTGAAGCGCCTCGGTCAGCTTGCTTGGCTGCCCCGCAGTGGGACCCCAGCTTGTCTGCTTAGTGGCTTACTCCCCACCGTTTCTGATTCCCGCCACGGACTGTTTTCACTGGGTGTTAAGACTTTTTTTTTTTTTATTATGCATTGCTAATTATTTCACTGATACGACAAGGTGATCACCTCATCACCGGCGCCATTTTTGAAGCCTGAAGTGCAGAGGGGGAAGTAGCTGGATTCCCGACCAGGTCGTCACACTGCTGGGCTCCTGTCTTGCCTGCCGTCCTCCGGGGACCCTTCATGGGCCTCAGATTGCCGGGGGTTGCGCGTCAAACTCCCCTGGCCTGGGATGCCCTCCTTCTAATTCCTTCGGGAGACTCCCCTGCCCCCTCCGGCCTTCCCACTCTCATGCCGCCTCATCCGTGTATTGTCTTCCAGGGAAATGCTGTCTTCACCACCAGAGTCTGCTCCTCAGACAGAGGAGCCCTGAATCTTACCCATCTTTCATGCCGACTACTAAGCCCCTTCTCCAGCTTACTAGCTGCCTTCCATCGGAGAAGGCAGTGGCACCCCACTCCAGTACTCTTGCCTGGAAAATCCCATGGATGGAGGAGCCTGGTGGGCTGCAGTCCATGGGGTGGCTGAGACTCAGACATGACTGAGTGACTTTACTTTCACTTTTCACTTTCATGCATTGGAGAGGGAAATGGCAACCCTCTCCAGTGTTCTTGCCTGGAGAATCCCAGGGATGGGGGAGCCTGGTGGGCTGCCGTCTATGGGGTCGCACAGAGTCGGACATGACTGAAACGACTCAGCAGCAGCAGCAGCAGCTGCCTCCCATATGTGCTTGGTGCAAAGCAAGTGAATGAAGAAATATGTGAGGAATTAGATGAACACCTGCAGGAAAACAAATGCACTCTTAAATCTCTCTTCCTTCAAGATATTTCCCTACACAGGTCCTTTGCTAAACCAGCACACTGTGAAATTACTGATTCAGTGTCTTTGCCCCTCTCTTTAGAGTGTGAGCCTCTGTGGGCCAGACCTTGGTCCTGTCTCTTTGTTCACTCCTGTGTCCTCAGACCAATTGCAATGCCTGGTATAGTGAGCACTTATTAGATATTTGTTGAGTGAGTCAGTCATACCAGCAGGGCCTCTCCAATTCAGAGTCCTTCGTAACATTCTGGGCTCCAGTCTTTTATCGGGCTGCTCTGTCTTAAAGGGCCTCATGGTGGCTCAGTGGTAAGTATCCTTCTGCTTTGCAGGAGATCTAAGCTTGACTCCTGGGTTGAGAAGATCCCCAAGAGACAGAAATGGCAACCCACTCCAGTATTCTTGCCTGGGAAATTCCATGGGCAGAGGAGCCTGGCAGGCTACAGTCCATGGGGTTGTAAAAGAGTAGGAAATGACCTATCGACTATTCAACAACACCTCTGAATGACTGGGAATAATGTGACCTTCTGTGATTAGATCATCTACCTCGAAATTACCTTCTAGCCACAAGCATCTGCATCTGTGGTTTCTTCCAGTTGATTATCAGTCAGTCTCCAGATGATTGCCTTAGTTCTTTACTGTGTGTTCAGGAGACAGAACAGCTTTTGGAGTAAGTAGGGCTCTAAGCTCCAAAGACTTTATAAATGTGCTAGAAGATCTTGAATAATTTTTTCTTATTTTGTGCTTTTTAAATGCTTCATCTCTTTTTAGAGACATGTACTTATTGTTATTTACTTCTTTTAGTGGAAGTAAAAATGGTGAAAAGGGATCATTTAAAATTATTTAAATTTAGAAGTAATGAAGGAATAGCTACTTTGAAAAGGCTTGACTCATGCCCTGTTTGTGGCTGTGTAAGCAAGTATCGATATCCTGATGTCCTGTACCCACGTCCTGCCTGCCCGAGGGTGGAGGAGGAGTTAAGAAGACAGTCAGGCAGGAGAGCAGGAGCGGTCTGCCATGCGTCGGGCTTTATTTGTGGTTCTTACCTAAAAATCATCTATTGGGATGTCTAATTCTTTATCTACTTCTTTATCAAAAAAGTCGCCCTTTGACTTGACTTCTAAGTAGGGTCATTAACTTCACAGTCATGACTTTTATGCTCTATCAAAAGAAGTATTCTCCAATGTTTGTTTGTCCTCATCTTGTGTTTGATGGCAGAGAGAGGGGGCGTTATGGTGAAGAAAGACTCCAGGCAGGGAAGGAAGGAAGGTCACTGCTTGCTGAGGACTGAGCTGGCTGTGCTTCAGCCCTCAAGCACCTCCCTATTACTGTTACCTGACTTCTCCTTGTTCCTGTTGTCCCACCAGAGCCCAGGTCCACCTCATTTTCCTTGTATCTTCCTTGTGACGGCCTGATGCTTGTGTCCCCACTATGGATCTCGTGCTGAAGTCCTCATCCCCATTGTAATGGTTTTGGTGGAGGGCCCTCGTGATCTGATCTGCGCTCATAAGAAGAGAGGTTGGAAAGCGTGCTCTTGCACTCTGCCACATGAAGACACAACGAGAAGTCAGCTGTCAGCAAGCTAAGATGCGAACTCTCACCAGAACCCAACTGTGCTGGCCCCTGATCTTAAACTTCCAGCCTTCAGACCCATGAAGAATAACTCTCTGGTTTAAGTCCCCCAGTCTGTTGTGCTGTGGCAGGTAAGGCAGCTGAGCCTGCCAGAATCCCATATACCCCTTTTCTCCACTTTGACACCCTTCCGACTTCGGTCACAAACCTCAGAATCTGCGTGCTGTGTCTCAGGAGCCAACCTGAGTTAATCTAGGTTAGTGGGGCAAGTGTAGCTGGAGGAGAGGGATGCGCTTTTTCTTTCTCAGATGCCCAGCGTTGTTCCTCTCCCAGCTGTTCGGGATGGATTTCTGAGGCTGACATCATGGGAAGGTGATGGTGCTTTGGCTTTATCTAGGAGCTGCCTCGGGCACCACCCCCATGGTGTCCACTCTGCGTCTGTGTCCAAACCTGTGGGCTTTCCAGGTGCCCACGCCTGCCAGCTCCTGGCTCGTTGTTTCCTCAGCAGCTGGCACAGGGGTTTTTGTTGTGAACTAGAGGCTCAGCTATTAAAACATAAAACTTGGCTCATCTTGAATATTGTATGTTTCCATCAGGACTTGGACCTGGGACAGCTCATGTGGTCACTTACACACCTCTCTCAGGACTGAGAACCCAGTGTTCCTCTGAGTTCTGTACTCACTTTCACCTGCTGGTTCCAAGTGCAGTTTCCAGCCTGGAAAACCCTGTTAATGCTTTTGATTTGTTGTGCACCAGTTTATTAACATTTACTTAGTCTTTGTTGTTGTTGTTCAGTCACCAGTTCATGTTCAACTCTTTGTGACCCCATGGACTACAGCACACCATGCTTCCCTGTCCCCCACTGTCTCCCAGAGTTTGCCCAAGTTCACGTTCATCAAATTGGTGATGCCATCCACCCATCTCATCCTCTGTCACCTTCTCCTCCTCCTCCTCCTGCCCTCTATGTTTCCCAGCATCAGAGTCTTTTCCAATGAGGTGGCTCTCTGCATCAGGTGGCCAGAGTATTAGAGCTTCAGCTTCAGCATCAGTCCTTCTGGTGAGTATTCAGGGTTGATTTCCTTTAAGATTGACTGGTCTTACTGAATTTATAAACTTGGTCAGTGTTTCTTCAACACTTGATTCCCTTCTCTGATAGTTGGTGTCAATTTTATATCTTAAACTGTTAATTTTTAAGAATCAAGTTCACATTACTTTGGCTAGTGAGAAGCTTACATACAACGTAGAGTCATGGAGTAGACACTGCATGACTTTGTATGAGCTTGAGGTGATCCAAGAAATATCTTAATATTTGTAAATAACTGCTGTCCTTTTGCATTTCGCATATTGAAAATAATGTGTGGTGTAACCTTAAGGTTTTCAATATCTGTAGAGAAAAAGATGGTTGAGGGAGATAGTTTAAAATAACTGCTATAACTGCTGTCTTTCTGTATAATTTTTAGTTTGCTTTTCTTATAAGAGGAGCATTAAAGTTAGAAAGTATTAATCATTTTGTAGCTTTCAGATCTCATTTGCGCCAACTTTAACTTTGTCACATATTCATTCAGTTCAGTTCAGTCGCTCAGTCATGTCCAACTCTTTGTGACCCCATGGACTGCAGCACACCAGGCCTCCCTGTCCATCACCAACTCCCAGAGTCCACCCAAACCCATGTCCATTGAGTCCGTGATGCCATCCAACCAGCTCATCCTCTGTCATCCCCTTCTCCTCCTGCCTTCAATCTTTCCCAGCATCAGGGTCTTTTCAAATGAGTCAACTCTTTGTATCAGGTGGCCAAAGTATTCGAGTTCCAGCTTCAACATCAGTCCTTCCAATGGACACTCAGGACTGATCTCCTTTAGGATGGACTGGTTGGATCTCCTTGCAGTCCAAGGGACTCTCAAGAGTCTTCTCCAATACCACGGTTCAAAAGCATCAATTCTTTAGCACTCAGCCTTCTTCACAGTCCAACTCTCACATCCATACATGACTACTGGAAAAACCATAGCCTTGACTAGACTGACCTTTGTTGACAAAGTAATGTCTCTGCTTTTCAATATGCTATCTAGGTTGGTCATAACTTTCCTTCCAAAGGAATAAGCATCGTTTAATTTCATGGCTGCAATCACCATCTGCAGTGACTTTGGAGCCCAGAAAAATAAAGTTAGCTATTGTTTCTACTGTTTCCCCATCTATTTCCCATGAAGTGATGGGACCGGATGCCATGATCTTAGTTTTCTCAATGTTGAGCTTTAAGCCAACTTTTTCACTTTCCTCTTTCACTTTCATCAAGAAAAAAAGCTGGGTAGCACCTTAGAAATTGAGCACAGAAAGGGCACATGTTTCCTCTTTCACTTTCCTCAAGAAAAAAAGCTGGGTAGCACCTTAGAAATTGAGCACAGAAAGGGCACATGTCTCTCCCAGCTCTCCAAAGCTTTAGCAGTAGAAGTGGACCAGAACCTTGGTCTCTGTACTCTGACTCTGTGATATACTTCCTTTCCTAGTGTCATTTAAGAGTCTAGGGCTTAAATTAAGCCACTCCTATTTCTTCCTCCAATAGCTTTCCTGAATTATTTCAGAATACAATATTCTTAATCTCTAAGAAACTGTTAATACTGAGATTTTTAAATTGATACTATTTTCTACTTTATATATTATGCCTTTTTTTTTTCTTTTTGAGGAGGATGTAGTCTTAAAAAGTAAAATGCAGCAAAACTATTAAACATTGGATAATGTTTTACACTCCATTTCTTTCACATTTTGGACAGTGTTCATTCATGTTGTAAAAAACACTTCTGTCCCTGCAAGTATTGTTATCACATTTAGAAGTCTTAGCATGCATGTCAGAGTGCACTCTGTTCCTTTTGGTCTTTGCGGGGGCTGAGATTTTCATTCTTATACAATTCATTAAGAAACTAGCTGATATGTATGTCCCATCCACTTTAAAATGGCTACCTGTGTTAAACTATAGTGTTAGTAAGTAGCTTTATTTGTTCTTTCTGACTCCAGGAAAGCTGAATGTTTGAGCAGTCAAATTGATTAATATATTCAGTTCACTTCAGCTGCTCAGTTGTGTCCAACTCTGTCACCCCATGAACAGTAGCACGCCAGGCCTCCCTGTCCATCACCAACTCCCAGAGTTTACTCAAACTCATCTCCATTGAGTTGGTGATGCCATCCAACCATCTCATCCTCTGTCATCCCCTTCTCCTTCCACCCTCAATCTTTCCCAGCATCGGGGTCTTTTCAAACAAGTCAGTTCTTCGCATCAGGTGGCCAAAGTATTACAGTTTCATCTTGAATTAATATATTAGTGCAGTATTTAACAGTACTTGAACTAGAAAAATTACATGGAGGTATTTTTATGGTGCCATCAGATGTCATGAGATCAAGGCTATTTTCTTACAGCTGGGGATGCTATTGATTCTAAAAGTTATTTATAAGAGAAACATACTAGATATTTATTCTTAATTTCAGTTAATATTGCCAAGATCTGGTTTTCCTTAAATAAATACTCTTTGTCTTTTTTCCCTAACCCCAGTAGTTTTGCTGACTATAGTGATAGGTTGTCCAGTTAGGTTCGAGTTCCTTTAACTGATAAGAAAAACTACTTGTATTTATTGTTGATAGAAATGGCAGAGATTTTCATTATCTGTAACAGGGAAAATTGGAACAGTGTGTTATTTTTTTGTTCACATGACTATATTTAAGCCTGTGCGGAAGAATGCAACGCTAACAATACTTAATGCTGTATCTCATTTTCTTAGTCTGCTTTCTCTGACATGAGTCAGCACAGCCAGTTTTAAATTTCTCTCAAACAACTTCTACTTTGGCCCCTGTAACTTGTTTTTATCCTCGTAATTCCATTAAAAAGTGACAGGTGAGTTCCACTTGACTTCCACCTCCCAAATTGATTCTTTGATATCACTTTCTAAACCTCTTAACCTCCTGTCAATCTGCTGATCAATTTTCCCTTACCTTTTTTAAAGCTGTAACAACTATGCTCTGCGTGCCATGAAATGCTGAGCATTCATAGACAAAGTTTACTGATGTAAATAAAACTTAAGATTCTGTTGCTGCTGTTGCTGCTACTGCTGCTGCTAAGTCACTTCAGTCGTGTCCAACTCTGTGCGACCCCAAAGATGGAAGCCCACCAGGCTCCCCCATCCCTGGGATTCTCCAGGCAAGAACACTGGAGTGGGTTGCCATTTCCTTCTCCAATGCATGAAAGTGCAAAGTGAAAGTGAAATCGCTCAGCCATGTCCGACTCTCAGCTGACCCCATAGACTGCAGCCCACCAGGCTCCTCCATCCATGGGATTTTCCAGGCAAGAGTACTGGAGTGGGGTGCCATTGCCATCTCCAAAGATTCTGTTAGGTGTGTATATAATGTCATGTGAACAGTGTTATCAGTCCCAGCAGTAAATGGTTCTCACAAATAACTGTAGTTTGTATAAGCTGTGTTCAGCCAAAGCACATTTCTAGTTCTATTCCATATCTGCTCACAAACATCAGTGTTGATGGGTTTTCCTACCCCTGTGTAGATGTGTAGAGTAGTGGTTCCTAACTTTAATCCATAGACCTCCTATGTGGTAGGACAACAGGAGACTCGTGACATTGAAAACGAAATATCACGTGCAGTCTTTTTTCTGATGGACGTGACCACAGCTTTCATCAGGTTTTCAAAGATGTTCAAGGAGCCCTGATGTTTGAGATTCATTCAGACACGTACATTCTTTATCTGTTCTGGAGAGCTGGGTAGCACGAGGCTTGTGTTGATCTAATCATTTAGAGGATATCGTTTTTCCCATTTCTGCTGCCCTTCCTGGTATATTTATGCTTAAACAGAGCTTTTTATATTTTTACATACTGTTTTTACCTCTTCTGTGTTCCCTTTAATTACTTAGGATACTGTTATGCGTGCATGCTAAGTTGCTTCAGTCGAGTCAGACTCTTTGTGACCCGATGGACTATAGCCCCCCAGTCTCCTTTGTCCATAGGATTCTCCAGGCAAGAACACTGGAGTGGGCTGCCCTGCCCTCCTCCAGGGGATCTTCCAAACCTGGGGATCGAGCCCTGCCTCCTTTTTGTCCCCTGCAGGGACAGGGGCAGACAGCTTCTTCACCACCAGTGCCACCTGGGGTGCCCCAAAGCAAAAGGGAAAAGTCAAAGTCGCTCAGTGGTGTCTGACTTTTTGTGACCCCGTGGACTGTATAGTCCATGGAATTCTCCAGGCCAGAATACTGGCCTGGGTAGCCTCGCCCCAAAGGATACTGTAATATGCAGGTGGTATATATTGAAGTGTCAAAAGAAAGCCAGCTCAGGTTGTCTTTACCAATGGAATGGATTAATTGGCTGAAGTAAGTAAAGTCCAGAGGTTCTTCAGCTTTTACCTGTGGTTTTACTTGGAACACATTTGTTTTTCTTCGTTTCTTTCAGTGTTGTCCTCCTAAGTTTGTTGGTTTGTCTTCATGCCAGCCTTCCTCATGGCAGCAAACTGTAGCAGTTAGAGTCCTGATGTTGGGAACTAACCACCATCACCCAGGACAGTAGGGACCTTCACTTCCTTCTCCCACTTAATACAGCAGGATCAGTGTGGCAAGGTCACCAGTGCGTTTACTGTCTTCAGTCTATATTACCAGCTCACTTGAACAAGTCATGGTGACAAAGCGGAAGAGATTACAGTTTTTGACTAGTGCTAATCCAGTCTTCTTGCTGGAAAGTCCCATGGACGGAGAGACCTGGAGCACTGCGGTTGACGGGCTCGCAGAGTCGGACGACTGAGTGAGTGAGCGCACAGTCAGGGTCTGCCTTTAGGGTTCTGGTGGTTCCAGCCTGGGTGTGGGTGCTGGCAGGACAGAGGCTGAGCAGCAGCTGGCAGTGTTTACTATGACCCTCAAGTTAAGTGGGGTTCAGGAATACACTTCTGATGCCTGATTGCAGCCATGCTGTGCAAGGTAGGCCTTTACTGCTGTAGAAGATGGGACTGTACTGTAGTCTCTAAAGAAAGTTATGTAAAATGTTAGTTTCTTGAGGTGTTTTATCAATGAGTTTGACCAGAGAAACAGAACCAGTAATTAATACACACACACATAAATGCAAGTTTAAGGATTTAAGTTATAAATATCACAAAATTTAATGCATATTTAAATATTATTTATTTATTTCGAGGAGTTGGCTTATGTGATGTCGAGGCTGTCTAGCCCCAGACTGAAGGGTGGGCAGGAGCAGCTGCTGACTCTGTAGTCTGTTTCAGGGAAACCTCAGTTTTGTTCTTATGAGCTTTCAACTGGTGAGATGAAGCCCGCCCACACTGTTGAGGATAATCTCCTATACTTTAATGTCAACTAATTATAGACATTAATGAGATCTACAAAATGCCTTCACAGAAACATCAAGACTGGTGTGTAACTGAGCAGCAATCTGCTACAGTCTAACACAGTTGATGTATGAAACTGTCATGGGTGTTAATAATTGTAATACCAAAGAAGGGGTCTGTGTCTAAAAAAATTTGAGAAATTCTGTGTTAAACATACATTGATGTACGTTATGTTGACATATAGGTTATATTTCATTCTTTACTGTGCTCCAGTATACTGTGTTTTGAACTGTTTCTCATACTTACTTGATTAGGAATGTTTTTGTCTTCCCCTGAAGACTGTCTCACTGGACTAGTGAACACATTGTGGGAAACACTGGATCAAACTGATCGAGAAAACAGGTTTTACTGTAATTGTGGGCAGTTTTGTTCGTCTGTATGTTTCTGCTGTTTGGGTTCTTAAATGTATTAGTGTGGGCTCCTCTTTCTCTGTTAAATTATAAGACTCTTTGGGATCACACTTTGTGTTTTCACCAAGTGGAGATTCAATAATGTTGATGGAGAAATACTTTTAGATAAGTGAATGGTTATTAAGTGTTGAGTTAATGATCTTCATATTTGCTCAGAGCCATCACTTTCCTTTGGCAGATATTAAATTGTAATAACTTTAAATATTTTCTTCCCTTTGGAGATTTTCTCACTGTGGGGAACCATTCACTATAGTAAAGCAGGTTCTTTGTTCTGGACACAGTAAGTCTCATTTTATTACTTTTTTAATGTGACAGGTTATATGTTTGTTCCACTTAAGAGATTGTTTAAATCTATAGAAAACAAGTGAAAGAATGGACAGGACTGGTTAGGCCTTGAAAGTGACGCTGATTTGGCTTTGTTCCGTCTCACTCCACTCACCGTGTTCAGCACGCTGCTGTACTCTCAGTGGGCGTGGCGTGTGTTATGCCTGATTTGTGGAAGAGGAAAATATTCCTTCTTAACTCTGTTTAAATCCGTTCTTACTGTGATGAATTCTTAGATCAGACAGAGCTGAGATTCTCTCTGCTGTACCCCCTCAGGACTGTCACCTGATCGAGAGATGGTTCAAAGTCTAGATGTGGCTTTAGGTTCCCGGCGAAAGACTGTGACCTGTGATCAAATCGTGTTGTGGGTAGAGCCATTTGTCTGGAGTGCAGTGGAGCGTGAGAGGCAGGTGTGATCGTCAGCTGCATGTCCCTGTGCATAAGAGCTGTGTCTTGGATTCCTGCCAAATGCTCTGAGCTGCTTCCTGTATGAGGGCCACCTTGTCTGCATGGATGTTGTGAACAAGGAAACATATTTTTGGAAAACAAATCAAAATTTAAAGTCTGATATTATTAGAAAGATACTAATCAAAAGAATCAAAAGAAACTGTTTTAGCAAGTGTGATTGGATCCCACCAGAATGCTGGCAAGCAAGCGAGGGAACTATTGTTTGTTCTCCTTCCCACCTACTGCAACAGGGGCCCCACTAAAGCCTTGCCTGAAAAAAAGCCAATTTCTGTGAGAAAAAGTGACTAGATTAATTTCCTGTTCCTTTCCTAACTGTTCTAAAGAAAAGAGGCTTTAAAGCTACTGTAGGTCAAGAAGTTGGGGTTAAAGCCCAACCTTGTAAAACTGCAAAGATTTCTTCTTCCTAAGGACAGAGGCAATCCTAAAACTGCCTGTTTTGCTTGAAACAATAGCCTGAAAACTGGAAAGAGCTGTCTTTAAAACCTTCTTTCCTAAGATTATGCAGTGAATAACCTAAGTATTATACTTAGATAATATTTTTGTGTATATTTATTACAAATAAATACAGTATGTTTAAATGTATTAAACATTAAATAATTATAACAATGTTTTTGAGTGTAGAAATTTTGAAAATGATAGATAAACAAAAGGCAGACAATAAAAATTGCTGTCAATCCCATTACTCAGAAATAATCACTATTCATAGTATGCTCATTTCTTTTTGTGTTTGTATATGTACATAATTGTTTTTATCTAGTTATTTATCTTCCCAAACAATTATTTGTTTCAGGGTTATAGTTAATGTTTTATAAATTTACAAATATATTTGTTGTTGATTGACTTTAATATGCTTTTAGATAGTTTATATGGAGAAGGGAATGGCAGCCCACTCTAGTGTTCTCGCCTGGAGAATTTCATGGGCAGAGCAGCCTGGTGGGGCGATGGTCCATGGGGTCGCTAAGAGTCAGACACGACTGAGCACACACATGCATATAGTTTCTATAGAACATAAAAGCATATCTCTTTTGTTCTTTGGTGGAGTAGACAAAATCACATGCAGTAATTGCAGCTGGCCTTTAACAGGTATGTACCATGAGCTGAGAATGGTATCTTTGTTGTCCTCGGCACTCACAGTAACCTGCCAGGTAGGCGTTATTAACCCGGGGAGTAGAGCGGGGGTGAGCAATACCCCGCCAGGTCAGACAGGCAGTAAGTGCCATGGTGCAGCTTGGTCTAGGAATCAGTCTGATTCCAAGCCAGTTCTCTTAAAACTATCATGTAGCCTCTTCTAAAGTGAATTCCATGTTGAATTTACTAAGTCCCAGACACAATATCTAAGATATAATGAAATTATGAGCACATTGGCCAAGCACACCAATTTGGTATTCAGGACCTGGCCCAGGCAGTTCAGAGTGCTCTCACATTGCAGAGGTGTGATGGGACTGTAGGTCAGGGAGCTGTGGGAGCTGGGAGAGTCCTTTGGCCTGGACCTACCTGATTGATGGTGTGGTGCACTTCTTTAAAGAAAGGTTTTCTTTATAGGGTTTTCTTAAATATCAGGTTTGTTTCTGATAATGGCCTCAAAATAGTATCAGAGAACCCAAATTGGTGACTTTGTTATTCTATTTTGTTATCCACTATTAGTGCCTAAGTACCAGCTTTTTTTAAATTGGCATTTAGTCGCTCCCTTGGACTGCAAGGAGATCAAACCAGTCAGTCTCAAGGGAAATCAGCCCTGAATACTTGGAACGAATGATGCTGAAGTTGAAGCTCCAGTATTTTGGTCATTTGATGCAAACAACTGACTTCATTGGAAAAGTCCCTGATGCTGGGAGAGATTGAGGGTAGAAGGAGAAGAGGGCATCAGAGGATGAGATGGCTGGACGGCATCACGGAGGCAGTGGACTAGAACTTGGGGAGATGGTGAGGGTCAGAGAGGCTTGGCGTGCCTCTCTGTCCCTGGGGTCTCAGAGTCGGACACATAGTTGCTTTACAGCGTGTGTTGGTTTCTGCTGTGGAACGCGGTGGCTCTGCCGTGTGTGCGCGTGTCCCCTCCTCCTGGACCTCCTCCCCGCCTCCCCCGTCCTGGCCGTCTGGAGCGCAGTGTTGAGCTCCCTGCTCGCGGTCTGTTTTCACGTGGTCATGCATCTGTGTCAAACCTAACGTCCCGATGTATCCCCCCTTCCCTCCCCCACTGGGTCCACGCGTCCTTTCCATCTTCATCTCTTTCTGCCCTGGAGCTAGGCTCATCTGAACTAGAGAGAACCATGAACCGCAGTGTTCATTGCAGCCCTGTTCATGACAGCTGGAGCCTGAAGTGAAGAGAGGTGAAGCGGCTCAGTCGTGTCCGGCTCTTTGCGACCCCATGGACTGTAGCTTACAAGGCTCCTCTGTCCATGGAATTTTCCAGGCAAGAGTACTGGAGTGGATTGCCGTTTCCTTCTCCAGGGGATCTTCCCGACCCAGGGATCGAACCCGGGTCTCCCGCACTGCAGGCAGACACGTTACTGTCTGAGCTACCAGGGAAGCCTCCCAACCTAAGTGTCAGTCAACAGATGAACGAACACTCAAAATGCGGTACATGTACAATGGAATATTACTCCGCAATATAAGGAATGAAACTGGGTCATTTGTAGTTTGGGTCAGATGTGGATGGACCCAAAGTCTGTCATACAGAAGTAAGAAAGGAAAAACAAATATCATATGTGAGATCTGGATACAAACACATGTATGTGAGATCTAGAAGAAGGCGCCAGTTTTTTAATTCTAGAAAGATGGACCCACAGCTGAGGGCTCAGTGCTGTCTTCCAGTGTGTGGGCATGCATGCTCAGTTGCTTCAGTAGCGTCTGGCTCTGTGACCCTGAAGCCTGCCAGAATCCTTCGTCCGTGGGGATTCTCTAGGCAAGAATGCCAGAGTGGGTTGTCATGCTCTCCTCCAGGGGATCTTCCTGACCCAGGGATCGAACCCAGGTCTCCTGTCTCTCCTGCATTGCAGGCAGATTCTTTACCACTGAGCCACTGGGGAAACCCATTTTCCAGTGTACTGTTGCTTATTTGTACATTGTCTCTACCCCTTCAACATTCAGTTTTTACTCTCATATCTGGTTTATTTTTCATCCTCTCTATTCTTACCTGGTTCCTGTTTTACCATCTCTGTCTTCTTTTTTCTTTCAGTTTTCCTTTCCTAGTCACCACTATCTTTTGTCCTGACTACCGTTTTATCTTCCATGCTGGCCTTCCACTTCTGTGCCAGGCAGTACTGAGCCCTGTCCTTGAGTTTCCTCATATTTTCCATCCTCTTTGTCTAGAACTCTGCCCGCTCCCACTCAGTGAAGTGTGACTTTTGTCAACTGCTTTCACTTAGTAAGTTGTTGGATGTTCTTTGCTGCTGCCTACTGAGCTTAGATTATTTAACTTATATGCAGAGTACATCATGAGAAACGCTGGACTGGAAGAAACAGAAGCTGGAATCAAGATTGCCGGGAGAAATATCAATCACCTCAGATATGCAGATGACACCACCCTTATGGCAGAAAGTGAAGAGGAGCTAAAAAGCCTCTTGATGAAAGTAAAAGAGGAGAGTGAAAAAGTTGGCTTAAAGCTCAACATTCAGAAAACAAAGATCATGGCATCCGGTCCCATCACTTCATGGGAAACAGATGGGGAAACAGTGGAAACAGTGTCAGACTTTATTTTTGGGGGGCTCCAAAATCACTGCAGATGGTGACTGCAGCCATGAAAATAAAAGACGTTTACTCCTTGGAAGAAAGGTTATGAGCAACCTAGATAGTATATTGAAAAGCAGAGACATTACTTTGCCAACTAAGGTCCATCTAGTCAAGGCTATGGTTTTTCCTGTGATCATGTATGGATGTGGGAGTTGGACTGTGAAGAAGGCTGAGCGCCGAGGAATTGATGCTTTTGAACTGTGGTGTTGGAGAAGACTCTTGAGAGTCCCTTGGACTGCAAGGAGATCCAACCAGTCCATTCTGAAGGAGATCAGCCCTGGGATTTCTTTGGAAGGAATGATGCCGAAGCTGAAACTCCAGTACTTTGGCCACCTCATGAGAAGAGTTGACTCATTGGAAAAGACTCTGATGCTGGGAGGGATTGGGGGCAGGAGGAGAAGGGGATGACCGAGGATGAGATGGCTGGATGGCATCACTGACTCGATGGATGTGAGTCTGAGTGAACTCCAGGAGATGGTGATGGACAGGGAGGCCTGGTGTGCTGCGATTCATGGGGTCACAAAGAGCCGGACACGACTTAGCGACTGAACTGAACTGAACTAAACTGAGCTTAGATAAAATTTGAGCTTCAAGAGTGGTGGACATTTCTGTCTTTTAGAAATGCGGGTAACTGCATTTTCTATTTTCCACTTCTCTCAGCTTCACTTTTCTGACGTGATAGTTCTATTGCCAGTGGAAAGGCTCTTGCATTGTGCATAACCTGAGTATATTTGACTCTTAGTAATCTTTTGTTTGCTGCACAAAGGCTTTTGACCAAAACAAGTGGCATCCAGTCACTGGCCAAGCCGTAGCGCTCCGGAGGAAGGAGCGTCTGTTTCCGGGTCTTTCTCCAGGAGCGCTCAGTCCCGGGGACGTCTTGTCTGCGGGGATGTCCAGGTTGGTCTTGGAAACAGATGAGTGCACCGGTAGTAAGAAACAAGCAAGCAAACGGAGATCATGACAGAGGGGCGCTACCTAACGAGACACCGCCATGTGCTTGGCATGGCCACACTGCACAAGCCTAGAAGGGAGGCAAGGCTGGTTCATCCCAGCCATCTCTTCAGTGCAGTGCAGTTCAGCCGCTCAGTAGTGTCCGACTCTGACCCCGCGGACTGCAGCACGCCTGGCCTCCCTGTCCATCACCAACTCCCAAACCCATGTCCATCGAGTCAGCGAGGCTACCAGGGAAGCCCGTCTCTGCATTTAGCTTCTTTTTAAAATAAAAAATGGCAGCTATGAGGATTCAGTTTGAGAGAGCTTTTTTCCTTTCTCTGATTTTTTTGATGTCTGTGCTTTTCTTTAATTCTCTCCATTTGCCTTTAATTTTTGCCCTTTCTGTCTAGCTTGTCCCTGCCTTTAAATGCTTCTAAATATCAAGTCTAAATAAGGAAGAATGTAATATGTAACTGTGACGGAAGGGAAGCTTCAGTGTGTGTTCATCAGGGAAGAATTCCTGGTACAGAAGTGTCCTGAGGAGGTTTGTACTTTTGCTGTTCATTTTGTGTGGTGTAAGTGTGTGACTTTGTGGCCTTGGGTTTAAGGCTCACCAGCTCTTCCGTGTTCATGTATCCTTGCCAATAAGGGAGTCAGATTTGATGGGGGAGAGCAGGGAATAG
>SJXP01001423.1:617198-643515 GCA_006408505.1 Damaliscus lunatus | reverse complement strand
ATTGTGGTGTTGGAGAAGACTCTTGAGAGTCCCTTGGACTGCAAGGAGATCCAACCAGTCCATTCTGAAGGAGATCAGCCCTGGGATTTCTTTGGAAGGAATGATGCGAAATCTGAAACTCCAGTACTTTGGCCACCTCATGAGAAGAGTTGACTCATTGGAAAAGACTCTGATGCTGGGAGGGATTGGGGGCAGGAGGAGAAGGGGATGACCGAGGATGAGATGGCTGGATGGCATCACTGACTCGATGGATGTGAGTCTGAGTGAACTCCAGGAGATGGTGATGGACAGGGAGGCCTGGTGTGCTGCGATTCATGGGGTCACAAAGAGCCGGACACGACTTAGCGACTGAACTGAACTGAACTAAACTGAGCTTAGATAAAATTTGAGCTTCAAGAGTGGTGGACATTTCTGTCTTTTAGAAATGCGGGTAACTGCATTTTCTATTTTCCACTTCTCTCAGCTTCACTTTTCTGACGTGATAGTTCTATTGCCAGTGGAAAGGCTCTTGCATTGTGCATAACCTGAGTATATTTGACTCTTAGTAATCTTTTGTTTGCTGCACAAAGGCTTTTGACCAAAACAAGTGGCATCCAGTCACTGGCCAAGCCGTAGCGCTCCGGAGGAAGGAGCGTCTGTTTCCGGGTCTTTCTCCAGGAGCGCTCAGTCCCGGGGACGTCTTGTCTGCGGGGATGTCCAGGTTGGTCTTGGAAACAGATGAGTGCACCGGTAGTAAGAAACAAGCAAGCAAACGGAGATCATGACAGAGGGGCGCTACCTAACGAGACACCGCCATGTGCTTGGCATGGCCACACTGCACAAGCCTAGAAGGGAGGCAAGGCTGGTTCATCCCAGCCATCTCTTCAGTGCAGTGCAGTTCAGCCGCTCAGTAGTGTCCGACTCTGACCCCGCGGACTGCAGCACGCCTGGCCTCCCTGTCCATCACCAACTCCCAAACCCATGTCCATCGAGTCAGCGAGGCTACCAGGGAAGCCCGTCTCTGCATTTAGCTTCTTTTTAAAATAAAAAATGGCAGCTATGAGGATTCAGTTTGAGAGAGCTTTTTTCCTTTCTCTGATTTTTTTGATGTCTGTGCTTTTCTTTAATTCTCTCCATTTGCCTTTAATTTTTGCCCTTTCTGTCTAGCTTGTCCCTGCCTTTAAATGCTTCTAAATATCAAGTCTAAATAAGGAAGAATGTAATATGTAACTGTGACGGAAGGGAAGCTTCAGTGTGTGTTCATCAGGGAAGAATTCCTGGTACAGAAGTGTCCTGAGGAGGTTCGTACTTTTGCTGTTCATTTTGTGTGGTGTAAGTGTGTGACTTTGTGGCCTTGGGTTTAAGGCTCACCAGCTCTTCCGTGTTCATGTATCCTTGCCAATAAGGGAGTCAGATTTGATGGGGGAGAGCAGGGAATAGCTGTGAGTCCAAACTCCTGCATATATTTGCATCTTCTTTTTCTTTCTGCTTGTGTTACTTCTCAATCCATGTGAGTGGAGCAGAAAGCATCGGGGGTAGGGCAGAGCGTCGTGGGAGCCAAGGCACCGTCATAGTCGTGGTGACTCTGGGAGTTACTCCCCACGTCTAGTTGCATACTTTCCAGGAATGGACCCATTTGGAGGTGTGTCTTAAGCTTTGTCACTGTCACCTGTCTTGGCTTCTTGGTTGATTCGTGTGGGGACTCTGAGCGTTGGCTGCTGAAGCACCGTCTGCCTGTAGAGATATGGGGCTCCTGCTGTGAATGGCATGGCACATCACAGAGCCTTCTTACATGGTTTTGTTTAGTATGGGGAAATGTGGAAGAACACAAATAAGACAAGTTCCTGTTTAGGCCTTCATGATATATATTCAAGACCAGCATTTTCTTCTATATTTTCCCCTGGATCTCTCCATTTAACCACTTTAAATTGAAAAACACTTTCGGAGAACTTTGGAGTTAGTAGATGGAGAGGAGTTAGTAGAACAAGATTCTCTCAGACTCACTCATAGGTCTCAGCGAGCGTGCATTTGTTGCTGGTGGTTCAGTCACTGACTTGTATCTGACTCTTGCAACCCCATGGACTGTTCCCTGCCAGTCTCCTCTGTCTGTGGGGTTTCCCAAGCAAGAATAACTGGAGTGGGTTTCTGTTTCCTTCTCCATGGATCTTCCCGACCCAGGGATCAGACCTGTATCTCCTGCACTGGCAGGCAGATTCTTTACCACTAAGCCCCCAGGAAAGCCCAAGAATGTATTCATAATTTTAAAAATCTGGAATGACATTCTGAGCAACAGGCTAATGACTAATCATCATCATAATAATAATGTTGTAGTAAGTTAATTGTGATGTAATGCTTATAAAAAGAATTTGCTAGAAAAATTTAAATATTTTGTGACTCACTACATGTTTTTTTTTGTTTGTTTGTTTTCTGGAGAAATTCTTTTATCTTTGATTCTACTGATTTTCAAAATAAGGACTCGATAAGGAACTTTCCCCTAACATAATAATAGTTATTGATGTAGCATTGCATGGACTGAAAAATAATTCTACAAGTTTTCACCAGTCTGCCAACTACTTATCAATAGCAAGTGGTGTATTCAGAGAAGGCAATGGCACCCCACTCCAGTACTCTTGCCTGGAGAATCCCAGGGACGGGGGAGCCTGGTAGGCTGCAGTCCATGGTGTCGCGAAGAGTCGGACACAACTGAGTGACTTCACTTTCTCTTTTCACTTTCATACTTTGGAGAAAGAAATGGCAACCCATTCCAGTGTTCTTGCCTGGAGAATCCCAGGGATGGGGGAGCCTGGTAGGCTGCCGTCTGTGGGGTCGCACAGAGTCGGACACGACTGAAGCGATTTAGCAGCAGCAGCAGCTACCTATATTTGGTGAGAGCTTTGTGTAGACAATGTATAAAGAGATAGAGCTCAGTCTGTAAATTGTATTTGCATTTGCATTATTTTCCTTATTTTTGTGAAGCCTATTCCCTTGTCTACAGAGACTTCTTTTATGTCATCCTGACTTTGCTGATTAAATGGCTATACACAGACACAGACTCAGGCACACATTCTCGGTGGTAATGTGTGCGTCTCTGATGCGAAGGGACACGCTCTGCCCTGCGTGGGTGGTATTTCCGTGTGCCTTTTCTGCACCGTCGTTCCTGCCTCTGACCATCCTCCAGAAGCACCTTGGGCTCTGGCAGTGTTTCTGAGCGGGTCTCCTGCCCACGGCAGTGCTGGCTGTCCACTAGCCCTGGGCGCTGGGAGGAGGGATGCGGCCAGTCCCGACAGGGCCGGGCAGTTCTGCCTCAGTAGATGGTCAGTAAGCGTTTGCTTTTCCCAGGCCTGTCACCTGGAGAACTCTTGACAGTTATGTGTTCTGCTACTTACTTTTCCCTAAAAAGAAGCAGAAAAGGGGAACACAATGCCAGTTCAAAATAGCCAGCAGCTGTGAAACATGATATTTTAAAACAAGGGAAAGAACAGAAATGAGCATAGCACGTTTGCTAAAATGCTTCACTGTGATAATCTTGATAGAATTTATTTTATGGAAGTCTAAAAAGATAATTAAAAAGATATATCTACTGAGTAGATTATGTACTTTTTTTTTCATTTTTCAAAAATGTGTGCCAGAAATTTCCACTTTAATTTTCTAATTTTGTGTTCCTGTATGCACACTGATATTTCATTTGATTTTCAAAATAAGGACTGGATAAGGAACTTGCCCTTAACATAATGATAGTTATCGAGGTAGCATTGCCACTCTTGCCATCATCAGACTCCATCAAGCTGCATAGTGACAGGTCAGTTCATTTTTCTAATAATTTCCAAATAAATTTCAGTTATTTAAATAATAAATTTCTTTTCTTTTCACCTGGAAAGCATTTCAGAAGACTTATGCTGCTCAGATACAGAACTCTTGGCAAGACGGTCAGGTTGAGATCTGAACATTTAATCTAGCTTATGAAAACTGGAAGCCTAAGGTGAACGCTCTTCTTCTAGACTGTTTCTGCACACAGAGATGGAGGGACTCCAATTCTGTTCTCAAATGTAGTCAAGGCCCGTTGTGGAAGTTGAGGGCAAGGGCTTTAGTTCTGTCTCCTGGGATGTAACTGGCTATGTTGCTACATCAGATTAACTCATTTTGTGAGACTGACACAAAAAGAGAGGCTGACAGAGAATGAGAATCAGGGTGGGGAGCCTGTGAGACCCAAAAGGAGGTCACTGTGGGCAGACCCTGCGGGAGGCTGGTGTGGACCGTGGCCCTGGGACCCTCACGTTGTGGGCTGCAAGGTGACCCCAGATCTCTCTTCTGGAATCCTGTTCTACATTGTGAGCAGGGTTGACACCCTTGATGAAACACAAGGAACAGATGTGTTTAACTCCATCTTACTTTGTGATGACACGAACTCATGTTAACATCAAAATACAAATTTTAAACTGTGGCAGAGATATATGATGTTCATGTAAGGTATGAAAAATTAGCATTTTCTGAGAAAAACTGAGGAACCAAGAGATTGCTTTCTCTCAGGATTCAGAAATCCCTTCTCAGAAATACATCTGCTCATTCCATCTCCTCTTGAGTCCATAGAGTGCCAGCATCTAGTGATTGTCGCTGCTAATTACTCAGTGTTGCACCAACGTTGGCCTCTACAGTTCTTTGGGTGATGGTGGTAAAAATGAAACTAAGTATGTGGTTCACTGAGTAATGAAGGCACTGGCCTAAGTTCCCTGTTTTCCTCTGAGGCAGTAGCTCCTAGCGGCCACTTCTGTAGCCCGTGCAGCTGCCTGTGTTGACTTTGAGGGCCCGCATCAGGTGCTGGGAGGGGGCCTGAAGCTCCCTGCAGCAATAACACAGCAGCGGGCTCGGTGGCCACGAGAGAGCCCGACGGAGCCTCAGTTTCCCTGAAGCTGCACCCTGTCCGACCTTTACTTAGAACTTTGAAAAAAAAAGTCAGAGTGGTTTTTGTGTCTTCTAACTTGGGGCTGTTTACTGGAATTCCCTGATGTAAATGAAGTGCGTTTCTGATTAACTTTATTGAAGGTCTGATAGCGCAGTGGGAGTTTATCTGAACCACTCGTGATGGTCAGCGGACCCACTTCCTCTGGCTCACGAGTAACTGTGATCTGCTCAACTCACACTCTCAGTACCCACCTCAGATTTACTCACTTGGTTAGCTGAGAGTAGAGAACTTCCACCAAGCAACTATATTTCTCCTTATGAAGAGAAAATGTTGCAGCAGTCTTGGTTATAATCTGAGTGTGTTTTCTTGGACTCGTGCCCAGCAAGTTTATTTTTGTGTGGAGAGGCTGATTTTCTAATTTTCTGTGTATTTCTTGGTAGAGTTTACCAAGCTGTTTATCTTTGCTGATAGCTTCAGCTAGGTCATAGTTTGAGTAAATGCAGTGGAGCCTTTAAAAAGCTATTAGCTAAAGTTCCGTAAGCTCTCTATTGCCCTCTTTTAGAGTATTTCTACAGCACCTTAGCTCAGCCTGTCTTGGGAATGAAGACAAGAGCTGAATTACGTTTGTATCCCCAGAGTCCCAAAATGTGTTTGTAAAGTTCCCGTTATTTGTTTATCTTTTTAGCCTCGGAAGCTTTGCATTTATGGATTCATTGTATCATCATCATCTTATGATCATTTGGAGTCTCTGATGGTGTTCTCATTAAAAGCTCACTTCCTCGTTACCAGCAGCACTGTTTTACCAGCCTCCTCAGGGTATTTTTGGCTATGTGGGTGATGGATTGGAATCTGCAGTATTGCAGGAACTAACTGATTTTAAAGCTGAGTGTAAAGATTAAAAATGATCCTTTTAAAGTAAGTTTTCTCATCCTTAGAACACAAACACATACACACTCCATATATAGCCATATGTATTTTTATATTGACTAATCATTCTTTCCAAACTGAGTGCAGCCCAGGGAAAAATTGCAGCAACTAATGGATCCTCTTAGTGTAATTTGATTTGAAGTATAGAAAAAAAAAAAAAAAAAAAGAGTGATTTTAACCCAACTATCCCCAAAGTTGTTCTTATTGAGCTCATGATATCCATGGGAAGAACCCTGAAGGCGAAATGGGCAGGTTTCCAACAGTCCATTGGGGGTGACAAGGATCTGTGTTCTCTAGAGGCTGGGACGTGCGTAAAGGGAGACTGCCCTGAATTCTCTTCACCACGTCGTGACAGTGACCCACATGTATTGCTCCATGTAATTAGTAGATGTTGTAATTTTTAAAAATGACATAGCCATATGTGTGATCTCCTAATTGTTCTAGTACCCATTTAGAAAGTGTGATTCACAAAATTTCCATTGTATAAAACTAATTAAAAGTATTTCAAAAGAGCTTCACATTATCAAAGTAAGTATTTCCGATGACATTCATTTAAGAGTGAACTCCTTTATGTGAAAGAGGGATTTTTATAGATCGTTAACAAGTTGACAAGTTCTGGGAGTAGAAGAATATAAAACTGATGTGTTAGGAAGCAATGCCAATTGAAGATCGATCAAAAGCAACATAAAGTATTCTTGAAACCTTTAGATGAATTATGAAGAAAGTAGCTCAATTTATAAGCCATTTTGCAAGAAGCTATTAATTATATACTTTTGTACATTGTCTATAAATTCTTTTAATATTACCATAAATAATAGCTGAAAAAAATTTTAAAGGACAAAATAAGTGTATCTCCTTTTTTGTTTTATGGCTAACATTCTTGAAGTAAAAATCAGTCGACTTGTTTTCTCTTCATCTTGGTCTCTATTCTTTTTTCCACCTGGGTCAGTCTTGATTCTGTCCTGTCCTGTAGCCCACCAGGCTGCTCTGTCCATGGGATTCTCCAGGCAAGAAAACTGGCCTGGGCAGTCATTTCCTTCTCCAGGGATCTTCCCAACCCAGGGTCTGAACCTGGGCCTCCTGCACTGCATGCAGATTCTTTACTCTGAGCCACCAGGGAAAACTGACCCTGCCCTGCTAGGTCAGTTCAGTTAGTTCAGTGCAGCCGCTCCGTCGTGTCCGACCCTTTGCGACCCCATGGACTGCAGCACGCCGGGCCTCCCTGTCCATCACCAATGCCTGGAGTTTACTCCAACTTGTGCCCATTGAGTGAGTGATGCCATCCAGCCATCCGATCCGCTCTCGCTCCTTCTCCTCCCGCCTTCAGTCTTTCCCAGCGCCAGGGTCTTGTCTTTTCCTACTAGGCCGCTAACACTTGCACACTTAAGTCTCCTTCATTAGTGACATGTAACAGACCTGTTTCCATTGTTTATATTTGTTGACTTCTTTCTGGCATTTAATGGCTTTGATCATACAAAACATTTTCTGTCGGTCCCACTTGCACCTTGTCTCTGGTAAGGTCCCCTCCCTCCCTCGCTGGCCCTCCTCTCTCCCTCACTGGTCCTCCTCTCTCCCTCGCTGGCCCTCCTCTCCTTCACTGGCCCTCCTCTCTCCCTCACTGGTCCTCCTCCCTCCCTCGCTGGCCCTCCTCCCTCCCTCACTGGCGCTCCTCCCTCCCTCGCTGGCCCTCCTCCCTCCCTCACTGGCGCTCCTCTCTCCCTCACTGGCCCTCCTCCCTCCCTCACTGGCCCTCCTCTCTCCCTCACTGGCCCTCCTCCCTCCCTCACTGGCCCTCCTCTCTCCTTCACTGGCCCTCCTCTCTCCTTCACTGGCGCCTCCTTCTTTGTTTCTCCCTGGAGTGTAGGCGCCCCCTCAGCCTCCTTGTCTTCATCTGCAGCTCTTGCTTGGTAATCTTATATGTGCCAATATTTCTGGTTATAACTCAGTATTCTTGTTTTGAATATGTGTCTGATTTTCTAAAGTAAATTCTCTAAGGAAAGGGAGGTCAGGAGACCATAGTCAGGAAGAAATCTGTCTAAAGTGTAAGCAAACAATTTTAAATCTGTATTGGTTATATGGGTAAGCATAATCTAAAAGGTAAATAACGACCCGCTTAACTTGTTTTCATGTGGCTTTTCATATTTCATCAATAACAGTGAAATGGGTTGTGCAATAGGGCAGGTACCATTATTAATACAGTTTATATATATTTAGCCTAATAATATGCTATAATTGTGAATAATTTCCCTCTTAGGTTATGTCATTTTGAGGAGAAATGAAAAAGCACTTCAAAATAAATGCTTTGCAGTTATCACTCTGTTTGTTAAAGGTGTATGTATTTAGCATACAGGCAAATATTTGTGATTTGATTGATTTGTATTATGGCTTTCTCTTTACTGTGGAAGTACCTATTAGGATAAGTCTTTTTTGTAGTGTGGACAATAATAATTTAGCACTCTAGCTGGATTGTTTCTAGCATAAGCGAATCATATGAATCCAGAAGGCAGGTAAGTTAAAACAGGCAGAGCAGTAAGATGACACAAAGAGATCACAGTTTAGCGTCACTGCCTTTCTAAAAGGTACACTTTCAAGGGTAATTCTTGACTACACCAGATGATTTTTCTTTTTCACTTGGTGGAAACGGTGTTTGACTTAGTTTCCCATGTTTGCTATGTGAAATCAATTTCATAAATACAGCTAGTGATTTCAAGGCAGTATTGATCTTTTAATTGTTTACATATATCATAATTTTCATTGTGACCTGACATTTTATATAGAGTTTGCATGAAGTGGGGAAGATAAAGGAAATTCATGAGCTCATCAGGGCACTGAGTGGAGTGGTCGGGAAAGCCTGTCGGGGGACAGTCGGGAACTGGGATTCTTTAGGAGGCACTGCGGCTCACTCCCTCCGTGGCTGTTGGTGCTCAGGGCCTGTTCACCACGGCATTTCTTTCCCGCCACATTGCTCTGCACTAGGGTGCCTCTCCAGACCCCATCACCAGCTCTCTCTCTGTCTCAGCCCAATTCCAAGCAAGCCTCTCACATCTCAGATGCAGTATAGCAGTTTTTTGGCCTCTCTAATATATAATTTTTTACAGACTAAGTGTTTAAAAATGTGAACCAGACCACATTGTTCTTAATGTCTGTAAAACTCTCCCATTGCTTCCCAGTATAAATTCCAAACTGTGACCCTCAGAGCTCAGTGCACTCTACACTGTGCCCACCCACCTAAGTCCTCCCTTCTTACCACTCTTCCCTGGGCCACAGGCCCAGGCACACTGTCCTTTCTGTCTCTTGAACCTGCCAAGCCTATGACTGCTCCTTCTCCCTGGACAGCTTTGCCACCGGATCTTTGTGTGGCAGGCTTATTATTCCCAATCATCTCTCAGAACAAATGTCCTCTCATCAGTGAGGATTCTCTGACCACCCAGTCTGTGTTAGTCCCCTTCCTCCCATTCTGGTTTAATTTTCATTTTAATACTTATAGTTACCTGGAAATTCTCTTGTTTGTCTCCTTGTTTTGCTTGGTGAGTTGCTTTGAGACTATAAGCCCCATGAAGGCAAAGATCTTTCCTATAATTATATACCGCTGTAACCAAAGCGCTGAGAATACTCCTAGAACATCGACATGTTCAGTAGAAACTTGAGTGAGTTAATTGCTCAGTTTTCTAAGTAAATACAACTTATTGATGTCCTACTGTCTGCCAGGTCCAATGCAATGTTAATTGGGAATAAAAAAGGAGTTTTGCATGGCTCTATACATAGATAGCTTACTGGCTGGTTTGTGTCTTTATCTGGGCACTTCCTTATCAAGCTGTCTTTTCAGGTTTATATTTTACTTTGGAGAGTCAAAATGCATTGATGGTATTCATGGGTAGTCAGATAATTTTGGTCCTCTAAGTATGCATGCATGCCAAGTCGCTCAGTCAAGTCCAACTCTTTGTGACTTGTGGACTGTAGCCCGCCAGGCTTCTCTGCCCATGGGATTGTCCATGCAGGAACACTGGAGTGGGTTGCCATCCGCTCCTCCAGGGGATCTTCCCGACCCAGGGACTGAACTCCTGTCTCTTTCGTCTTCTGCATTGGCAGGCAGGCTCTTTACCACTAGCGCTATCCGGGAAGCCCTATAAGTATACTCTGTGTCTGTTTCCAAGGACTCTCTTAAAATTTAGCTCCTCTCATTATGCACATATTATTTATTCACTTTAATAAGGCTTTATCCAGCAGGCACACACTCAAGCTTTTTACTGCTTATTATAGAGTGTACACATGAGAGTAAGATGCTTGCCGTGGCTTCAAGGAATGTGAAATTTTGTAGGGAGAGATAAACTTTATAGTCTGATAAGCATGAAATAAAGCTGGATCATATAAATTTCACTAAAAAGACAACAAATGACACAACATTTTAGCAGCAGCAGCAGCTACCTATATTTGGTGAGAGCTTTGTGTAGACAATGTATAAAGAGATAGAGCTCAGTCTGTAAATTGTATTTGCATTTGCATTATTTTCCTTATTTTTGTGAAGCCTATTCCCTTGTCTACAGAGACTTCTTTTATGTCATCCTGACTTTGCTGATTAAATGGCTATACACAGACACAGACTCAGGCACACATTCTCGGTGGTAATGTGTGCGTCTCTGATGCGAAGGGACACGCTCTGCCCTGCGTGGGTGGTATTTCCGTGTGCCTTTTCTGCACCGTCGTTCCTGCCTCTGACCATCCTCCAGAAGCACCTTGGGCTCTGGCAGTGTTTCTGAGCGGGTCTCCTGCCCACGGCAGTGCTGGCTGTCCACTAGCCCTGGGCGCTGGGAGGAGGGATGCGGCCAGTCCCGACAGGGCCGGGCAGTTCTGCCTCAGTAGATGGTCAGTAAGCGTTTGCTTTTCCCAGGCCTGTCACCTGGAGAACTCTTGACAGTTATGTGTTCTGCTACTTACTTTTCCCTAAAAAGAAGCAGAAAAGGGGAACACAATGCCAGTTCAAAATAGCCAGCAGCTGTGAAACATGATATTTTAAAACAAGGGAAAGAACAGAAATGAGCATAGCACGTTTGCTAAAATGCTTCACTGTGATAATCTTGATAGAATTTATTTTATGGAAGTCTAAAAAGATAATTAAAAAGATATATCTACTGAGTAGATTATGTACTTTTTTTTTCATTTTTCAAAAATGTGTGCCAGAAATTTCCACTTTAATTTTCTAATTTTGTGTTCCTGTATGCACACTGATATTTCATTTGATTTTCAAAATAAGGACTGGATAAGGAACTTGCCCTTAACATAATGATAGTTATCGAGGTAGCATTGCCACTCTTGCCATCATCAGACTCCATCAAGCTGCATAGTGACAGGTCAGTTCATTTTTCTAATAATTTCCAAATAAATTTCAGTTATTTAAATAATAAATTTCTTTTCTTTTCACCTGGAAAGCATTTCAGAAGACTTATGCTGCTCAGATACAGAACTCTTGGCAAGACGGTCAGGTTGAGATCTGAACATTTAATCTAGCTTATGAAAACTGGAAGCCTAAGGTGAACGCTCTTCTTCTAGACTGTTTCTGCACACAGAGATGGAGGGACTCCAATTCTGTTCTCAAATGTAGTCAAGGCCCGTTGTGGAAGTTGAGGGCAAGGGCTTTAGTTCTGTCTCCTGGGATGTAACTGGCTATGTTGCTACATCAGATTAACTCATTTTGTGAGACTGACACAAAAAGAGAGGCTGACAGAGAATGAGAATCAGGGTGGGGAGCCTGTGAGACCCAAAAGGAGGTCACTGTGGGCAGACCCTGCGGGAGGCTGGTGTGGACCGTGGCCCTGGGACCCTCACGTTGTGGGCTGCAAGGTGACCCCAGATCTCTCTTCTGGAATCCTGTTCTACATTGTGAGCAGGGTTGACACCCTTGATGAAACACAAGGAACAGATGTGTTTAACTCCATCTTACTTTGTGATGACACGAACTCATGTTAACATCAAAATACAAATTTTAAACTGTGGCAGAGATATATGATGTTCATGTAAGGTATGAAAAATTAGCATTTTCTGAGAAAAACTGAGGAACCAAGAGATTGCTTTCTCTCAGGATTCAGAAATCCCTTCTCAGAAATACATCTGCTCATTCCATCTCCTCTTGAGTCCATAGAGTGCCAGCATCTAGTGATTGTCGCTGCTAATTACTCAGTGTTGCACCAACGTTGGCCTCTACAGTTCTTTGGGTGATGGTGGTAAAAATGAAACTAAGTATGTGGTTCACTGAGTAATGAAGGCACTGGCCTAAGTTCCCTGTTTTCCTCTGAGGCAGTAGCTCCTAGCGGCCACTTCTGTAGCCCGTGCAGCTGCCTGTGTTGACTTTGAGGGCCCGCATCAGGTGCTGGGAGGGGGCCTGAAGCTCCCTGCAGCAATAACACAGCAGCGGGCTCGGTGGCCACGAGAGAGCCCGACGGAGCCTCAGTTTCCCTGAAGCTGCACCCTGTCCGACCTTTACTTAGAACTTTGAAAAAAAAAGTCAGAGTGTTTTTTGTGTCTTCTAACTTGGGGCTGTTTACTGGAATTCCCTGATGTAAATGAAGTGCGTTTCTGATTAACTTTATTGAAGGTCTGATAGCGCAGTGGGAGTTTATCTGAACCACTCGTGATGGTCAGCGGACCCACTTCCTCTGGCTCACGAGTAACTGTGATCTGCTCAACTCACACTCTCAGTACCCACCTCAGATTTACTCACTTGGTTAGCTGAGAGTAGAGAACTTCCACCAAGCAACTATATTTCTCCTTATGAAGAGAAAATGTTGCAGCAGTCTTGGTTATAATCTGAGTGTGTTTTCTTGGACTCGTGCCCAGCAAGTTTATTTTTGTGTGGAGAGGCTGATTTTCTAATTTTCTGTGTATTTCTTGGTAGAGTTTACCAAGCTGTTTATCTTTGCTGATAGCTTCAGCTAGGTCATAGTTTGAGTAAATGCAGTGGAGCCTTTAAAAAGCTATTAGCTAAAGTTCCGTAAGCTCTCTATTGCCCTCTTTTAGAGTATTTCTACAGCACCTTAGCTCAGCCTGTCTTGGGAATGAAGACAAGAGCTGAATTACGTTTGTATCCCCAGAGTCCCAAAATGTGTTTGTAAAGTTCCCGTTATTTGTTTATCTTTTTAGCCTCGGAAGCTTTGCATTTATGGATTCATTGTATCATCATCATCTTATGATCATTTGGAGTCTCTGATGGTGTTCTCATTAAAAGCTCACTTCCTCGTTACCAGCAGCACTGTTTTACCAGCCTCCTCAGGGTATTTTTGGCTATGTGGGTGATGGATTGGAATCTGCAGTATTGCAGGAACTAACTGATTTTAAAGCTGAGTGTAAAGATTAAAAATGATCCTTTTAAAGTAAGTTTTCTCATCCTTAGAACACAAACACATACACACTCCATATATAGCCATATGTATTTTTATATTGACTAATCATTCTTTCCAAACTGAGTGCAGCCCAGGGAAAAATTGCAGCAACTAATGGATCCTCTTAGTGTAATTTGATTTGAAGTATAGAAAAAAAAAAAAAAAAAAAGAGTGATTTTAACCCAACTATCCCCAAAGTTGTTCTTATTGAGCTCATGATATCCATGGGAAGAACCCTGAAGGCGAAATGGGCAGGTTTCCAACAGTCCATTGGGGGTGACAAGGATCTGTGTTCTCTAGAGGCTGGGACGTGCGTAAAGGGAGACTGCCCTGAATTCTCTTCACCACGTCGTGACAGTGACCCACATGTATTGCTCCATGTAATTAGCAGATGTTGTAATTTTTAAAAATGACATAGCCATATGTGTGATCTCCTAATTGTTCTAGTACCCATTTAGAAAGTGTGATTCACAAAATTTCCATTGTATAAAACTAATTAAAAGTATTTCAAAAGAGCTTCACATTATCAAAGTAAGTATTTCCGATGACATTCATTTAAGAGTGAACTCCTTTATGTGAAAGAGGGATTTTTATAGATCGTTAACAAGTTGACAAGTTCTGGGAGTAGAAGAATATAAAACTGATGTGTTAGGAAGCAATGCCAATTGAAGATCGATCAAAAGCAACATAAAGTATTCTTGAAACCTTTAGATGAATTATGAAGAAAGTAGCTCAATTTATAAGCCATTTTGCAAGAAGCTATTAATTATATACTTTTGTACATTGTCTATAAATTCTTTTAATATTACCATAAATAATAGCTGAAAAAAATTTTAAAGGACAAAATAAGTGTATCTCCTTTTTTGTTTTATGGCTAACATTCTTGAAGTAAAAATCAGTCGACTTGTTTTCTCTTCATCTTGGTCTCTATTCTTTTTTCCACCTGGGTCAGTCTTGATTCTGTCCTGTCCTGTAGCCCACCAGGCTGCTCTGTCCATGGGATTCTCCAGGCAAGAAAACTGGCCTGGGCAGTCATTTCCTTCTCCAGGGATCTTCCCAACCCAGGGTCTGAACCTGGGCCTCCTGCACTGCATGCAGATTCTTTACTCTGAGCCACCAGGGAAAACTGACCCTGCCCTGCTAGGTCAGTTCAGTTAGTTCAGTGCAGCCGCTCCGTCGTGTCCGACCCTTTGCGACCCCATGGACTGCAGCACGCCGGGCCTCCCTGTCCATCACCAATGCCTGGAGTTTACTCCAACTTGTGCCCATTGAGTGAGTGATGCCATCCAGCCATCCGATCCGCTCTCGCTCCTTCTCCTCCCGCCTTCAGTCTTTCCCAGCGCCAGGGTCTTGTCTTTTCCTACTAGGCCGCTAACACTTGCACACTTAAGTCTCCTTCATTAGTGACATGTAACAGACCTGTTTCCATTGTTTATATTTGTTGACTTCTTTCTGGCATTTAATGGCTTTGATCATACAAAACATTTTCTGTCGGTCCCACTTGCACCTTGTCTCTGGTAAGGTCCCCTCCCTCCCTCGCTGGCCCTCCTCTCTCCCTCACTGGTCCTCCTCTCTCCCTCGCTGGCCCTCCTCTCCTTCACTGGCCCTCCTCTCTCCCTCACTGGTCCTCCTCTCTCCCTCGCTGGCCCTCCTCCCTCCCTCACTGGCGCTCCTCCCTCCCTCGCTGGCCCTCCTCCCTCCCTCACTGGCGCTCCTCTCTCCCTCACTGGCCCTCCTCCCTCCCTCACTGGCCCTCCTCTCTCCCTCACTGGCCCTCCTCCCTCCCTCACTGGCCCTCCTCTCTCCTTCACTGGCCCTCCTCTCTCCTTCACTGGCGCCTCCTTCTTTGTTTCTCCCTGGAGTGTAGGCGCCCCCTCAGCCTCCTTGTCTTCATCTGCAGCTCTTGCTTGGTAATCTTATATGTGCCAATATTTCTGGTTATAACTCAGTATTCTTGTTTTGAATATGTGTCTGATTTTCTAAAGTAAATTCTCTAAGGAAAGGGAGGTCAGGAGACCATAGTCAGGAAGAAATCTGTCTAAAGTGTAAGCAAACAATTTTAAATCTGTATTGGTTATATGGGTAAGCATAATCTAAAAGGTAAATAACGACCCGCTTAACTTGTTTTCATGTGGCTTTTCATATTTCATCAATAACAGTGAAATGGGTTGTGCAATAGGGCAGGTACCATTATTAATACAGTTTATATATATTTAGCCTAATAATATGCTATAATTGTGAATAATTTCCCTCTTAGGTTATGTCATTTTGAGGAGAAATGAAAAAGCACTTCAAAATAAATGCTTTGCAGTTATCACTCTGTTTGTTAAAGGTGTATGTATTTAGCATACAGGCAAATATTTGTGATTTGATTGATTTGTATTATGGCTTTCTCTTTACTGTGGAAGTACCTATTAGGATAAGTCTTTTTTGTAGTGTGGACAATAATAATTTAGCACTCTAGCTGGATTGTTTCTAGCATAAGCGAATCATATGAATCCAGAAGGCAGGTAAGTTAAAACAGGCAGAGCAGTAAGATGACACAAAGAGATCACAGTTTAGCGTCACTGCCTTTCTAAAAGGTACACTTTCAAGGGTAATTCTTGACTACACCAGATGATTTTTCTTTTTCACTTGGTGGAAACGGTGTTTGACTTAGTTTCCCATGTTTGCTATGTGAAATCAATTTCATAAATACAGCTAGTGATTTCAAGGCAGTATTGATCTTTTAATTGTTTACATATATCATAATTTTCATTGTGACCTGACATTTTATATAGAGTTTGCATGAAGTGGGGAAGATAAAGGAAATTCATGAGCTCATCAGGGCACTGAGTGGAGTGGTCGGGAAAGCCTGTCGGGGGACAGTCGGGAACTGGGATTCTTTAGGAGGCACTGCGGCTCACTCCCTCCGTGGCTGTTGGTGCTCAGGGCCTGTTCACCACGGCATTTCTTTCCCGCCACATTGCTCTGCACTAGGGTGCCTCTCCAGACCCCATCACCAGCTCTCTCTCTGTCTCAGCCCAATTCCAAGCAAGCCTCTCACATCTCAGATGCAGTATAGCAGTTTTTTGGCCTCTCTAATATATAATTTTTTACAGACTAAGTGTTTAAAAATGTGAACCAGACCACATTGTTCTTAATGTCTGTAAAACTCTCCCATTGCTTCCCAGTATAAATTCCAAACTGTGACCCTCAGAGCTCAGTGCACTCTACACTGTGCCCACCCACCTAAGTCCTCCCTTCTTACCACTCTTCCCTGGGCCACAGGCCCAGGCACACTGTCCTTTCTGTCTCTTGAACCTGCCAAGCCTATGACTGCTCCTTCTCCCTGGACAGCTTTGCCACCGGATCTTTGTGTGGCAGGCTTATTATTCCCAATCATCTCTCAGAACAAATGTCCTCTCATCAGTGAGGATTCTCTGACCACCCAGTCTGTGTTAGTCCCCTTCCTCCCATTCTGGTTTAATTTTCATTTTAATACTTATAGTTACCTGGAAATTCTCTTGTTTGTCTCCTTGTTTTGCTTGGTGAGTTGCTTTGAGACTATAAGCCCCATGAAGGCAAAGATCTTTCCTATAATTATATACCGCTGTAACCAAAGCGCTGAGAATACTCCTAGAACATCGACATGTTCAGTAGAAACTTGAGTGAGTTAATTGCTCAGTTTTCTAAGTAAATACAACTTATTGATGTCCTACTGTCTGCCAGGTCCAATGCAATGTTAATTGGGAATAAAAAAGGAGTTTTGCATGGCTCTATACATAGATAGCTTACTGGCTGGTTTGTGTCTTTATCTGGGCACTTCCTTATCAAGCTGTCTTTTCAGGTTTATATTTTACTTTGGAGAGTCAAAATGCATTGATGGTATTCATGGGTAGTCAGATAATTTTGGTCCTCTAAGTATGCATGCATGCCAAGTCGCTCAGTCAAGTCCAACTCTTTGTGACTTGTGGACTGTAGCCCACCAGGCTTCTCTGCCCATGGGATTGTCCATGCAGGAACACTGGAGTGGGTTGCCATCCGCTCCTCCAGGGGATCTTCCCGACCCAGGGACTGAACTCCTGTCTCTTTCGTCTTCTGCATTGGCAGGCAGGCTCTTTACCACTAGCGCTATCCGGGAAGCCCTATAAGTATACTCTGTGTCTGTTTCCAAGGACTCTCTTAAAATTTAGCTCCTCTCATTATGCACATATTATTTATTCACTTTAATAAGGCTTTATCCAGCAGGCACACACTCAAGCTTTTTACTGCTTATTATAGAGTGTACACATGAGAGTAAGATGCTTGCCGTGGCTTCAAGGAATGTGAAATTTTGTAGGGAGAGATAAACTTTATAGTCTGATAAGCATGAAATAAAGCTGGATCATATAAATTTCACTAAAAAGACAACAAATGACACAACAGTCCAGAGAAAGGAGCAGTCACGCAGAGAGATGAACAGGAAATGCTCCTTTAATAGGTGAGTTTCCTCTTGGATTTTAATAACTGTGTCAGTTTTGACAGATGGAGGAAATGGCACATATAAAGGAAATGGCAAGGGAAGTCAAAGGAGTTTTTCAGATGCCAGTTCTGGAATAGACCTCTAGCTGGAAGGCCCTGAAAGGTTTTGGTAGGTGATGGAGCCCCTGGGGTTTTCTGAGCCGGGGACAGTGTCTCAGCAGTGTAGGCTAGATGTCTTTTAGCGGGATAGATTGGAGTGAAGACAGAGTGGAGCAGGTAGACCAGTCGTTAGCAGCCTTTTGTGAAAGGAAGTCCAGAGGTAATAGAATAATGGTTTGGTAGAGTGGTAGTTTCCCTAAACAAATATTTTCAGGACACATGTGGAGACGCCATTGTGTACCCACAAGGGACATGTTTATCCTGAATTAGAGTTGATCCATTCTTCAGACATAGACTTTTTTACCTTTTATACTCATGAGGTATCTCTTCCTGTAGGTTACATCAGGAATAGATTTTGGAGTCCATTTTAACTATTCTTATGGGTTTGAAGGCATGTTCACTATTTCTGTGAATCTTCAGAGTGTTTCACATTTTTGGCAGAGTTGAAACAACCAGACTTGAATTTGGTCTTTATTTCTTATGAGTTCTGTCTTGCTGTTCATTAGGCCTTCACAGATTGGCATAGTTGGACTAATTTTCTATGTCTCTTACTCCTTCCCACTCTTCTAAGACACACGCACACACATGTCACACACACCAGATTGAATCATACTTGTCTCAGAAATATTTTGCCATACAAATCACATGTCTAGCCCTGTGATGTTCTGTTTATATATTGTGTTCATATATTTCAGTTGAGCCATGTACCAGTTTATTAATACCATAGCCCCGGGTAAGAGTGTCAAAGTGCTAAATCAACTGGATATGTTTCAATTCCTACCTTATTTGAATTCTTGGAATATTTGAAACTGATGACCATTTTGTCCTTGAAACACTTTTTTCCATTAGTTTCCATGATATAACATCCTCTCTGTTTTCTTTTACCTTTGCCTCTTAGTCTCTTTCTTCTCTAGTAAAGTATTCTCTACTTGTCCATTAAATATTGATACTTCCCAAAACCTAGTAAAAAGGGAGAGTGAAGAAGTTGGCTTGAAACTCAGCATTAAAAAAAAACTAGAATCAGGGCATCTAGCCCCATCACTTTATGGCAAATAGACAGGGAAAAAGTGGAAGCAGTGACAGATAATATTTTCTTGGGCTCCTAAATCACTGCATACAGTGACCGCAGCAGAAATTAAAACATGCTTACTCCCAGGAAGAAAAGCTATGACAAACCTAGACAGCATATTAAAAAGCTGAGACATCACTTTGCACACAAAGGTCCGTCTAGTCAAAGCTATGGTTTTTCCAGTAGATGTCCGTGAATGTGAGTTGGACCATAAAGAAGGCTGAGCACTGAAGAATTGATGATTTTGAACTGTGGTGTTGGAGAAGACTCTTGAGAGTCCCTGAGACAGCAAGGAGATCAAACCAATCCATCCTAAAGAAATCAGTCCTGAATATTGACTGTGTGGATCACAATAAACTGTGGAAAATTCTGAAAGAGATGGGAATACCAGACCACCTGACCTGTCTCTTGAGAAACCTGTATACAGGTCAGGAAGAAACAGAACTGGACATGGAACAACAGATTGGTTCCAAATAGGAAAAGGAGTACATCAAGGCTGTATATTGTCACCCTGCTTATTTAACTTATATGCAGAGTACATCATGCGAAATGCTGGGCTGGAGGAAGCACAAGCTGGAATCAAGATTGCCGGGAGAAATATCAATAACCTCAGATATGCAGATGACACCACCCTTATGGCATAAAGTGAAGAAGAACTAAAGAGCCTCTTGATGAAAGTGAAAGAAGAGAGTGAAAAAAGGTTGGCCTAAAGCTCAACATTCAGAAAACGAAGATCATGGCATCCGGTCCCATCACTTCATGGGAAATAGATGGGGGAACAGTGGAAACAGTGTCAGACTTTATTTTTGGGGGCTCCAAAATCACTGCAGATGGTGATTGCAGCCATTAAATTAAATTGCTAGCTCCTTGGAAGGAAAATTATGACCAACCTAGATAGCATATTGAAAAGCAGAGACATTACTTTGTCAACAAAGGTCAGTCTAGTCAAGGCTATGGTTTTTCCAGTGGTCATGTATGGATGTGAAAGTTGAACTATAAGGAAAGCTGAGCACTGAAGAATTGATGGTTCTAAACTGTGGTGTTGGAGAAGACTCTTGAGAAGCCCTTGAACTGCAAGGAGATCCAACCAGTCCATTCTAAAGGAGATCAGTCCTGGGTGTTCATTGGAAGGACTGATGTTGAAGCTGAAACTCTAATACTTTGGCCACCTGATGCAAAGAGTTGACTCATTTAAAAAGACTCTGATGCTGGGAAAGATTGAGGTCAGGAGGAGAAGGGGATGACAGAGGATGAGATGGCTGGATGGCATCACTGAGTCAGTGGACATGGGTTTGGGTGAACTCCGGGAGTTGGTGATGGTCAGAGAGGCCTGGTGAGCTGCAGTTCATGGGGTCGCAAAAACTCGGACACAACTAAGTGACTGAACTGAACTGAACTGAAAGGAAATCAGTCCTGAATAGTCATTGGAAGCACTGATGCTAAAGCTGAAAGTTCAGTACTTTGGCCACCTGATGTGAAGAGCTGACTCATTGGAAAAGACCCTGATGCTGGGAAAGATTGAAAGCAGGAGGAGAAGGGGACCACAGAGTATGAGATGGTTGGATGGCATCACCAATGCAAGGGACATGAATTTACACTGTCTCTGGGGGATAGTGAAGGACAGGGGAGCCTGGCGTGCTGCAGTCTGTGGGGCTGCAGAATGCAACCTAACTTAATGACTGAACAGCAACCGTAGAAGCCTCGTCCTCTTCTTTTCTGGTTCTGCCTGCTGTCCCTGCTGTTGTCTTCACTCCCCTTTTTCTGCCAGTAGGATGCTCTTTAGGGTGGCTCCTAAGTCCTTTTGAAATGACCCTGATAGTCTTTGATAGCTTCTTTGTTACCTGCTTTGCTAAGATATTCTAGGCACTTCTTATATGTTTCCTGTCCCAGACCTGGGATCAATCATTTATCCAAAAAGTTCTGTTTCTTTAAGTGGTAAATGCTGTTTCAGGATCATAATTTGGGCCCAGTAGTGCTTGTTGAGACAGAATTTGCCATTGTTTCTAGGCTTTTTCATTTTATATATATAATAAATATATAATGAACCCAGGTCTCCTGCACTGCAGGCAGATTCTTTACCAGCTCAGCCACCAGGGAAGCCCATGAATACTGGAGTGGGTAGCCTATCTCTTTTCTGGGGGATCTTCCTGACCCAGGAATGGAACCAGGGTCTCTTGTGTTGCAGGTGGATTCTTTACCAACTGAGCTACCAGGGAAGCCCATATATATAATAAATATATCTAAATTAACACTAATACTCACAATTCAGATTTAGGACTATGTGGCTCTTATTTTATCTCTTGCATATTCCATCTGTGTTTTCCTTCTTCTGTATTGAGAATCTTGGTTCTGAAGGGTGCAGGGGATAATAGAATTAGAATACCCCATATTACGAACATAGCATCCTCAGAGTAAGTTCTAACACTGTCACCACTAGTATGGTTTATATATTGTATTTGATTTAGGAGGTGTTGGCAAGAATACTGATGACTATGTTGTGCACGTATTCTAGCTGATTTAGAAAGTTACAGACCACTGTACTATTTGTGGAACAAACAGTACTGATTAGTAGAAGTGATTTTTCCTTGGTATTCTCTTCTGTACCCATGAGGTTGTCAGTGGTTTCCAAGAGAAACCTAGTGGGAATTCCAGACTCGGCGCGTAGAGCGCCGTAATTAGGCCCAGTCTGCTTCACCGTCAGAGGCACCTGGTAAGGCTGGAGGTGGGCCCTCTGCAGCTCATTCTGTTGACTCCTCTTGTAGTAAAGGGAGCTTCCAGATTCATGAAATTATCAGGTCCATTAGGGGTCAGCAATTCTGCTTTTACGTGTTTTTCTCCCAGTGAACATAGCACTGATCTTTTGTTTCTTGCTAAGGCATATTTTAATGAGTGATTCCTTGGAAGCTACTTTGAGAGGATCTTAACTGTTCAAATAAAGATAGAGGTATGTTTGTGATAGAGCTAGAATAGAAAAGGGGTTTGATGGATTCAGATCAGAATGACACATACAAATGTTCATCCTTTAGGAGAAAAAGAGAAGATGAAACAGATTTCAATAGGAAAAGTGAGGCTGGGATTGTCACACCATCAGGGTTTTGGGTTTCCAGCCCATGAAGGATCCCCGCTCCGTTTTTTGTTTGTTTGTTTTAACACTTAATATTTTTAGAGAAGCCTTAGGTTCAGGGGCCTCCCGGGTGGTGCTGGTAGTCAGGGCAGGAGACGTCAGAGAGGCAGGCTGGACCCCTGGGTTGGGAAGGTCCTCTGGAGGCAGGCATGGCAACCCGCTCCAGTGTTCTTGCCTGGAGAATCCCGTGGACAGAGGAGCCTGGCGGGCTATGGTCTGAAAGCAGGGTTGAAAGGAAGGTGCAGGGGTTTACCATATACGCTTCACTCAGCTTTACTGGGTAAACTGTTATATTGGATAAAGAAATCCTATTATTTGCAGGAAATTAATGAAAAGGCAAGCTCTTTTGAACTTTTGTGCAACAAGTTTTGGGGCAGCTAAACTCGCTCTGAGAATTCAAGTCTGAAGGAAATGGGGATGGCGGTAGACATCACACTGTCACATCTATGCTGCGATTCAGTGGCTGAGGAGGTACATCTACGCTGTGATTCAGTGGCTGAGGAGGTACATCTACGCTGTGATTCAGTGGCTGAGGAGGTACTTCTATGCTGCGATTTAGTGGCTGAGAAGGTACATCTATGCTGCGATTCAGTGGCTGAGAAGCTGACGCGCGGCACGTGGCACGCCAAGGATAATTTCTTTTTGCTCCATTTTAATGAGACATCACTCCCTAGGTGTTCCTTTCTAGCTGCTTCTAAACTTGACAGATACTAAAAATAAAGAAATGACATGTAGAGCAGGAAAAAGTCGAATTTTAAGGAAACATAGGGATTCATTTAAAAGGAAAAATGATAGAAGTTAAATATATACATTTTCAATTGCATCAGTTTAAGAAAGGATTTAACATACAAATAATGATAAGCAGTAAAGGAAAAATCTAAAAGCAAAAATTATTTGATGATTTAAGAGGTATGCAACTAGGAGAAAAAAAATGAAATTAAAGTATTGGAAATTTAGTTTAAAAGTATTTTCATGTGTATCAATAATGATAACTTTAAAGAAATACTCTTCAGTGTTTCTATGCATTGAAATTGTAAATTTACACGCTGTGTGCCTGTTTGCCGAGAAATTGGAGATACTTAGAATATCTTGTTTTTGAGCTGATTTGCCTTGAGTAGTGGAGTTTGTGCTGGGTTTGACTGAGGGGAATGGAAAAGGTAAGCCTTAAACTTGACATTTTTTTGTATCATATTATCTTCTGATTTAAATTACCTATTTTGGATAGCTCAGACTTTTTCAAGTAAAGTATTCAATCTCTTAGGTATTTCTTCCTTTCCTTTAACTCTCCAAAGCAGCGTCTGGTGGTGTGAGGGATGGGACTGCTGGGAGTCACGTAACCAGTGCGCAGCCTTTGGCGCTGCTGGGCCCTTGCTGTGTAGGGGCAGCTTGGTTTGCTTTTGTGACTGGTGGCTGCTGAAGTCTGGCTGCTTGACTCACAGTGTGGGCTCCACGTGAGCGCGGACAGCTGCCACGCCGGGCCGGATTTTCTGCCATTGCTCACGAAGCCCCTGCACACCGCTCATCTGGTCCCACTCCAGCCCTGCTGCAGAACCCACCTGCAGTGCAGGAGACCCGGGTTCCATCCCTGGGTCAGGAAGATCCCCTGGAGAAGGAAATGGCAACCTGCTCCAGTACTCTTTCCTGGAGAATCCCATGGATGGAGGAACAACTGAGCAACTCCCCCTTCCCGCTTCCCGCCCCATGAGCACCTTCTCATCTTCTCCTGGGTCCCCTGCGAGCCCTCGTAGAGGACCCAGGGGTCCCGGAGCTCTAACTCAGCCCACCCATCGAGCCACGTTTTATCTTTTAGCTGCCCTAGTGAGTCTTCTTTGAGTGTCTCTCAACCCATAAACTCTTAGAGGGAATTTTGTTGTTTTGTCGCTCAGCAGTATCTGACTCGTGCAACCCCGTGGACTGTAGCCCGCCAGACTCCTCTGTCCGTGGGATTTCCCAGGCAAGAACACTGGAGGGGGTTGCCATTCCCTTCTCCAGGGGATCTTCCCGATGCAAGAGTCTAACCTGCGTCTCCCTTGCATTGCAGGCAGATTCTTTACTGCTGAGTCACCAGGGAAGCCCTTCACTGGGTCTTTTAGAAGAATTTCAGAATCACTGTTGCTTTGTTCTGTCCATGCTCCCTCCTCTCTTTCTTTTCAGTCCTCATCTGTGTTATGCTGTAGGGAAGGCAACCAACATACAGATGCCAATGATGGTGTTAAGCATTTTCATATGTTAGGTAACCACTTAATATGATTCTCACAAAAAATTGTGATTCCTGTAATAATAACTCAAGAGGTAGGCTGAAGCACAGAGTAGCTAAATAAATTTCCAAAGGACATACAGTTATTAAGTGTCAGGAACCTAGGTTTAAATCTAGATTTGAAAAATATGTTTTGGGACCATAATCATGAGAGACTACAGCTTAAGTTGACATAAAACTTAACACTTGACTTAAGATAATCATGTCATGCCCTGATTGCCATGATTGCAAATTAGAAATTAGATAATGTACAGATTTCAGTTTTTGTAATTAAGATAATTACTTGGAAATGTTGTAAATAAAATTATTTAAGTATTTCAACAAAGTTGCAAACTGTCTGAGTGCCAGATTGAAGGAATTAAATTCTTTAATGGAAAATGTGGCTTTGGTAGAAAGAGAGTCATGGGTATTTCCAAAGAGTTTACAGAAAACTTTTGAAGAAGTCATTGTTTTAAAAACATTTTGTCATTTATCTGTGTATCTTTGTCTCTCTGCACAGTGTTTATGAAATAGTTGGCAGTAAGAAAATTAATTGTCTAGAGCCTTCCACACCCAAGCCTTATAATGTATATATCACTTTTCCTCACTCTGATGCATTCAGGTATGATTTATGGGACCGTGGTTTCTTAGCTATCAGTATACATCTAAAGGGTTATTTTCTAATGAAGGTACACAGATTCTAGGTCTATTTCTGTGCTTCTCTGAGTCAGAAATCTTTGGAAGAGCTTCCTCACTGTGACTCACCTTTCTATAAGCCTAGAAACTTTTGTCATGTTGGATATGTTATTGCGTAAGTACGTTGTATGACTGTCACTTTGCACAGATCCTCACTCAGATTTCATCATCACTTCTTTCTTCATCATGTGTTTCTTACTCTCTCCTGCTGACAGTATTACACCTTTCACAGGACACACACACACAAATGAAAGTCAGGTCGAATTTTGCAGAAAAGGTCACCTTTTATGGGTAATTATCATACTCATGTACCAACACAGGACCCTTTAGCTTGTCTTGTGTTGGTCTTGATTTTAATATGCAAGATGTTACAGACATGTACTATCCTGTACCTTTTTTGTTAGTCTGTGTGTTCTGCAGACTCTTATCAGGACGCAGAGCTGCATGGTATCCAGTCAGCTGAAAGTGAAGTCCTGTGTCCTTCCCTGATGGGATCGTGGAGTATGCAGCCCCATCTCTCTGTCTTCCTTACGCCCTCTTTTCCAGCCCACTGGTTGTGCCTTAATGTTTCTGGAACATGCTGAGCATACTTGCTTTCCTGGCTCCTGCTTGAAATGCTCCATCCCTGGCTATGTTCTTGATTCGCTCCCTTACTTCATTCAGGTCTCCACCCAGAGATTCCTCTTCAAAGCTCTCTGCTGTTCCTCTCCATCTCCAGCTGCCTCCAGTTCAGCTTCTTTCCTCTCCTTTTTTTTCTCTCTGTCTCTTCAGTCTGTATCTCCTTAACCTGCTTTATTTTTATTCCTAACACCTACCCCTGGCATGCACTAAACTCGTTTCTTCATTGTCTGTTTTCCTCCACTACAACGTAGAAGTTACTTTCAGACTTTGTTCACTGATACATTCCCAAGACCTTATAGTAGCTGGTCCCACAATTGGTGTTCAAAGTATTTGTGAATAAATGATTAATATGGAAGTTTATTTAACTGTTCCTTCCTGCTGAACATTGAGGATGTTTCCAAGGTTACATAATGACAAGCAATGTCAAGTGAGTTTTTTCTTATTTGTCTCCATGTATACAGTGAGTGTATTTAGGGGGGATTCTGGTAAGGAGCATCATGAGAAATGCTGGGCTGGAAGAAGCACAAGCTGGAATCAAGATTGCCGGGAGAAATATCAATAACCTCAGATATGCAGATGACACCACCCTTATGGCAGAAAGTGAAGAGGAACTAAAAAGCCTCCTGATGAAAGTGAAAGAGGAGAGTGAAAAAGTTGGCTTAAAGCTCAACATTGAGAAAACTAAGATCATGGCATCCAGTCCCATCACTTCATGGGAAATAGATGGGGAAACAGTGGAAACAGTGTCAGACTTTAATTTTGGGGGCTCCAAAATCACTGCAGATGGTGA
>SJXP01001423.1:592291-616499 GCA_006408505.1 Damaliscus lunatus | reverse complement strand
CATCATGAGAAATGCTGGGCTGGAAGAAGCACAAGCTGGAATCAAGATTGCCGGGAGAAATATCAATAACCTCAGATATGCAGATGACACCACCCTTATGGCAGAAAGTGAAGAGGAACTAAAAAGCCTCCTGATGAAAGTGAAAGAGGAGAGTGAAAAAGTTGGCTTAAAGCTCAACATTGAGAAAACTAAGATCATGGCATCCAGTCCCATCACTTCATGGGAAATAGATGGGGAAACAGTGGAAACAGTGTCAGACTTTAATTTTGGGGGCTCCAAAATCACTGCAGATGGTGACTGCAGCCATGAAATTAATAGACACTTACTCCTTGGAAGAAAAGTTATGACCAACCTAGATAGTATGTTCAAAAGGAGAGACATTACTTTGCCAAAAAGGTCTGTCTAGTCAAGGCTATGGTTTTTCCAGTGGTCATGTATGGATGTGAGAGTTGGACTGTGAAGAAGGCTGAGCACCAAAGAACTGATACTTTTGAACTGTGGTGTTGGAGAAGACTCGTGAGAGTCCCTTGGACTGCAAGGAGATCCAACCAGTCCATTCTAAAGGAGATCAGCCCTGGGATTTCTTTGGAAGGAATGATGCTAAAGCTGAAGCTCCAATACTTTGGCCACCTCATGCAAAGAGTTGACTCATTGGAAAAGACTCCGATGCTGGGAGGGATTGGGGGCAGGAGGAGAAGGGGACGACCGAGGATGAGATGGCTGGATGGCATCACGGACTTGATGGATGTGAGTCTGAGTGAACTCTGGAAGTTGGTGATGGACAGGGAGGCCTGGCCTGCTGCGATTCATGGGGTTGCAAAGAGTTGGACATGACTGAGCGACTGAACTGAACTGAACTGTTAAGGAGCAACTCTGGGCTAACATGTATGAATATTTAACATTTTAACAGGTAGGGGAAATAGCCCTTTAGAAAGGCTATTTCAGTGTGCACCTGCCCCTGTGGAAGGGAGTGTTTCCTCGTGTCTCATACATCTTGCCGGTCTGTATTTAACTTCTCAATGTTTGTTAGGCAAACTGGAATTTGTTACTGAAGAAGAAAGAGAAAGTATGATTGCATAGGAAACCATTAGTTTCAGCCTTACAATTAATTTTTTTTTCAATATTACATCACTCTTTTCTTTTTTCTTGACTTATAAAGCAACTTGAAAAAGCTCAGCATGCTGTTGGATAACAGAAGAGACAGGGGTATCCGTTTCTTATTTGCGGCCCTAGTTTTCACCAGTACATATGATTATACTTGTTTTCTTGTAGCTTCCATATTGAGTCAAGAACGTTTCTTAGTTTGCTTTGTATTCTTAGTTTGCTATGAGTTTTGTTTTTGTTTTAATCAGAGATGGGAGCTGTATAATGTTGCCTGAGGTCCTCCTGTGGGTTTTTTTCTCCTTTGTATGTATTATAGTGAATCGCACTAATACATTTTTAGTATTGAAACACTATTGCATTCTTGGAATAAATATTTGGTCATGGTGAAATTGATTTGCTACCATTTTTATAGGATTTTTAAAAATTTTATTGAAGTTTAGTTGATTTAAGTTGCTACTATTTGTCCTTTAAATTTTTTTACTATATGTTTGTAGAGAAAATTGACTTGTTTTCATATTGCCCTTGCTGGCTTTGGCATAGGAGTTATTTTAGCATTATAAAATAATTATGATAGCCTTTTCACTTTTTCCATACCACAAAACAGTTGCTGCAAGCTGGAAATTATCTTCTGCTGAAAGGAGTATGGAAATTCATTCAAACTGTTTTAACAGCTAACTTTTTGAGGGTAGATATGTTCCATCTCTTCTATTGTTTTTGAACTTTTTAATGTCTCTTATTTTATGCCAATTTTGATAATGTTTTCCTAATAAAATTATTTGCCTCAATTTTCAAATGTATTGAATAAAACTTTTCATAATGTTCTATCATTTTTATAAACCTCACAACCATTTTTAGTGTTCCCTTTTTTTATTCTTTGTTTCTTCTCCCCTCCTCCTTTTTTTGAAATTGATTTGCCAAACCATCTGGATTTTATGTAAATACTTCTATTTTCAAGTGTTGGCAACTAATTTGATTAAAAAAAAAAATTAACTGAATTGTCCTGACAAAATACTGGCACTAGCCAGATTTGAACTGCTAATGATTCAAAACTATATTCCTTCTTCTTTCTAGTAGGAAAAGCTTCATTTTTAACAAATTATTAAAGTCTCATTTTACTTTCAATGATGAGTTATTCAGAAACTATAGTCTGTCCAGATAAGACCAGAATCTAAGGAAACTTTCAGCTTTTCCATCCTTTCTTTCCTTAACATTTCTCGTGTTGATTGTACCTGGGATTTAAATTAAAATTTGTTATTGCAATTAAAAAATTTTATAATATGCATTTATTTGCACTTAACCTTACAATTTACTGTTTTGTTTGCTCACCATACTTCCATGTTCCATTTTCCTCATATTTATTTTTCATTCTACTGTAGTATCTCCTGTAGTAATTCTTTTAGATAGTGTCTGAGAGTGATAACCTTTGAGTTTCACATACTTGAAAATATCTTTATTTTGCTTTTACATACAAATTATATAGCTTAGGAGGATCAAATTTTAAGTTCAGAGTAGTGTATCTCATAACTTTAAAGATACATTTCCATTATCCTTTTGTGTCAATTATTATTGAGAATTCTGTTTAAAACTGATACTGATTTTGTTTTCTTCAGTGTTTATAATGGAAGCTTAGTGGGGTTTTTTTTCTTTCTTTTTATTCTTAGTGTTCCCAAACTGACTGTCATCTGTATCCTCTGTACTTATCATCTCTTTGATTTTGAGGGTTAATGTCTATTTATATTTGAGAAATGTTCTGTTAATTTTTTTTGAAACGTTTCCTCCAGTTGGCTGTATCTATTCTGTTTCAGGAATTATGATTATATAAGTGTTTAAAGATTTATATCTATCATTGAGGTCTCCATGTGTTTCATTCAAGCTCTGATTTGTTTTCTTCTTCTGCTTCTTTCTTATATACTTTCTTTGCTCAGTTTTATAGTGTACATTCTGTTTTTAAATTGAGTTTATATACTTTAAAATGTACAGATCAGGATTCCCTGAAGGTCCAGTGGCTCAGACTTCATATGCCCAGTGCAGGGAGCCCAGGCTCAGCCCTTGGTCCAGAAGCTGGATCCCACATCCCCAGAGTCTGCACACTGCAAGGAAGATCAGGGATCCCGTGCTCTGCAATGAAGACCCAGTGCAGCCAAATAAATAAAACGCTGTAAAAATAAAGCAGACAGATCCAAAGTGCTTAACACTAGTTAAGATACAGAGCAGTGGTCTGATTCCAAGAGGTCTCCTGGGGCCCCTTTCCAGGTAGTCTCTGCCCTTCACTGGAAACCACCATTCTAAGAGCTTGCCTGGTTTGAACTTCACATGCATGGAATCAGTTCACTCCTTTGCATCTGGTTTCTTTCTGTGAGGCTTTTGCTCATGGTGTTGCCTGTCTCAGTAGTTTGTTCCTTTGTGAGAAGTGTGTCATTATATGAATATAATTTGTTTGTCCAGACTTACTGATGAGGTTTTGGACTATTGAGAAAAATCACTATGAACATTCTTGTACAAGTATTTTATGGATATATGCACTAATTTCTCTTGAACTATTCACTGTTACGTCGCGTTTGTTTCTTAGCCTATCCAATTTTTAATTTAAAAATTTTGGGGTCATTTCTAAGATCTCTTTTTGGTTTTCTGTGTATGATATACATGAAGGGTGATTTGTTCTACTGAATGTATTATTTCTTTTTATTCTCTTTTCTCTTCTATGGACTGGGTTAGTTTTGTGAGTCCTATTTGGGTCTGTTTTTCATATGGTAGTTCCGCGTTGTGTTTTCACCTTTGTCTTTGAGTTTAAGACGGTTTAGAGCCCCTTGTGCATCTCTCCCCTCGAGTGTGAGAAAGGCGGAAGAGCTTGATGATGCTGCGGCCCGCTCCGGGCCCCGGGCTCCGGCTCTGGGGACTCTCCTGGACGTGCCTGCTCGCGGAGCCCTGCGGCTGGTCCCCCTCGGGTGTGAGGGAGGCTCCGTGGGGTGTGGGGGCGCCCCTGGGTCCCCTCGGGGGTGAGGAGCCTTCGTCGCCGTGAGGGGGTCGTTGGCTGCGGACGCTCAAGCCTGGCGCCCGCGAGCAACGCGCCCGCTCCGCCACCCCGGCTCCTCGCGCCCTGCAGCTGTCCTTCACCTCTTTTTGTAGCAATCTAGATTTTGTCATTTGCGTATTTCCTTTCCACTTAGATTGAGTTCTGTTTTCTACCAGCTTTGTGAATTTTTTGTTTTCAAATTTATTTTTGATGTTTGTCTGGACTTGGAGCCGCGGAGGAGGCGTCCATGGGCTCCCTGGTTGCTCCGGGTAGAGTCCCGCCACAGTGCAGGAGCCGCAGGGGATGGGGGCTCAGCCCCTCGGTCGGGAAGCCCCCCTTGAAGAGGGCACAGCAGCCGCTGCAGAGGGGACCCAGTCGGGAAGCCCCCTGGAAGAGGGCACAGCAGCCGCTGCAGAGGTAACCTCACAACCATTTTTAGTGTTCCCTTTTTTTATTCTTTGTTTCTTCTCCCCTCCTCCTTTTTTTGAAATTGATTTGCCAAACCATCTGGATTTTATGTAAATACTTCTATTTTCAAGTGTTGGCAACTAATTTGATTAAAAAAAAAAATTAACTGAATTGTCCTGACAAAATACTGGCACTAGCCAGATTTGAACTGCTAATGATTCAAAACTATATTCCTTCTTCTTTCTAGTAGGAAAAGCTTCATTTTTAACAAATTATTAAAGTCTCATTTTACTTTCAATGATGAGTTATTCAGAAACTATAGTCTGTCCAGATAAGACCAGAATCTAAGGAAACTTTCAGCTTTTCCATCCTTTCTTTCCTTAACATTTCTCGTGTTGATTGTACCTGGGATTTAAATTAAAATTTGTTATTGCAATTAAAAAATTTTATAATATGCATTTATTTGCACTTAACCTTACAATTTACTGTTTTGTTTGCTCACCATACTTCCATGTTCCATTTTCCTCATATTTATTTTTCATTCTACTGTAGTATCTCCTGTAGTAATTCTTTTAGATAGTGTCTGAGAGTGATAACCTTTGAGTTTCACATACTTGAAAATATCTTTATTTTGCTTTTACATACAAATTATATAGCTTAGGAGGATCAAATTTTAAGTTCAGAGTAGTGTATCTCATAACTTTAAAGATACATTTCCATTATCCTTTTGTGTCAATTATTATTGAGAATTCTGTTTAAAACTGATACTGATTTTGTTTTCTTCAGTGTTTATAATGGAAGCTTAGTGGGGTTTTTTTTCTTTCTTTTTATTCTTAGTGTTCCCAAACTGACTGTCATCTGTATCCTCTGTACTTATCATCTCTTTGATTTTGAGGGTTAATGTCTATTTATATTTGAGAAATGTTCTGTTAATTTTTTTTGAAACGTTTCCTCCAGTTGGCTGTATCTATTCTGTTTCAGGAATTATGATTATATAAGTGTTTAAAGATTTATATCTATCATTGAGGTCTCCATGTGTTTCATTCAAGCTCTGATTTGTTTTCTTCTTCTGCTTCTTTCTTATATACTTTCTTTGCTCAGTTTTATAGTGTACATCCTGTTTTTAAATTGAGTTTATATACTTTAAAATGTACAGATCAGGATTCCCTGAAGGTCCAGTGGCTCAGACTTCATATGCCCAGTGCAGGGAGCCCAGGCTCAGCCCTTGGTCCAGAAGCTGGATCCCACATCCCCAGAGTCTGCACACTGCAAGGAAGATCAGGGATCCCGTGCTCTGCAATGAAGACCCAGTGCAGCCAAATAAATAAAACGCTGTAAAAATAAAGCAGACAGATCCAAAGTGCTTAACACTAGTTAAGATACAGAGCAGTGGTCTGATTCCAAGAGGTCTCCTGGGGCCCCTTTCCAGGTAGTCTCTGCCCTTCACTGGAAACCACCATTCTAAGAGCTTGCCTGGTTTGAACTTCACATGCATGGAATCAGTTCACTCCTTTGCATCTGGTTTCTTTCTGTGAGGCTTTTGCTCATGGTGTTGCCTGTCTCAGTAGTTTGTTCCTTTGTGAGAAGTGTGTCATTATATGAATATAATTTGTTTGTCCAGACTTACTGATGAGGTTTTGGACTATTGAGAAAAATCACTATGAACATTCTTGTACAAGTATTTTATGGATATATGCACTAATTTCTCTTGAACTATTCACTGTTACGTCGCGTTTGTTTCTTAGCCTATCCAATTTTTAATTTAAAAATTTTGGGGTCATTTCTAAGATCTCTTTTTGGTTTTCTGTGTATGATATACATGAAGGGTGATTTGTTCTACTGAATGTATTATTTCTTTTTATTCTCTTTTCTCTTCTATGGACTGGGTTAGTTTTGTGAGTCCTATTTGGGTCTGTTTTTCATATGGTAGTTCCGCGTTGTGTTTTCACCTTTGTCTTTGAGTTTAAGACGGTTTAGAGCCCCTTGTGCATCTCTCCCCTCGAGTGTGAGAAAGGCGGAAGAGCTTGATGATGCTGCGGCCCGCTCCGGGCCCCGGGCTCCGGCTCTGGGGACTCTCCTGGACGTGCCTGCTCGCGGAGCCCTGCGGCTGGTCCCCCTCGGGTGTGAGGGAGGCTCCGTGGGGTGTGGGGGCGCCCCTGGGTCCCCTCGGGGGTGAGGAGCCTTCGTCGCCGTGAGGGGGTCGTTGGCTGCGGACGCTCAAGGCTGGCGCCCGCGAGCAACGCGCCCGCTCCGCCACCCCGGCTCCTCGCGCCCTGCAGCTGTCCTTCACCTCTTTTTGTAGCAATCTAGATTTTGTCATTTGCGTATTTCCTTTCCACTTAGATTGAGTTCTGTTTTCTACCAGCTTTGTGAATTTTTTGTTTTCAAATTTATTTTTGATGTTTGTCTGGACTTGGAGCCGCGGAGGAGGCGTCCATGGGCTCCCTGGTTGCTCCGGGTAGAGTCCCGCCACAGTGCAGGAGCCGCAGGGGATGGGGGCTCAGCCCCTCGGTCGGGAAGCCCCCCTTGAAGAGGGCACAGCAGCCGCTGCAGAGGGGACCCAGTCGGGAAGCCCCCTGGAAGAGGGCACAGCAGCCGCTGCAGAGGGGACCCAGTCGGGAAGCCCCCTGAAAGAGGGCACAGCAGCCGCTGCAGAGGGGACCCAGTCGGGAAGCCCCCTGGAAGAGGGCACAGCAGCCGCTGCAGAGGGGACCCAGTCGGGAAGCCCCCTGGAAGAGGGCACAGCAGCCGCTGCAGAGGGGACCCAGTCGGGAAGCCCCCTGGAAGAGGGCACAGCAGCCGCTGCAGAGGGGACCCAGTCGGGAAGCCCCCTGGAAGAGGGCACAGCAGCCGCTGCAGAGGGGACCCAGTCGGGAAGCCCCCTGGAAGAGGGCACAGCAGCCGCTGCAGAGGGGACCCAGTCGGGAAGCCCCCTGGAAGAGGGCACAGCAGCCGCTGCAGAGGGGACCCAGTCGGGAAGCCCCCTGGAAGAGGGCACAGCAGCCGCTGCAGAGGGGACCCAGTCGGGAAGCCCCCTGGAAGAGGGCACAGCAGCCGCTGCAGAGGGGACCCAGTCGGGAAGCCCCCTGGAAGAGGGCACAGCAGCCGCTGCAGAGGGGACCCAGTCGGGAAGCCCCCTGGAAGAGGGCACAGCAGCCGCTGCAGAGGGGACCCAGTCGGGAAGCCCCCTGGAAGAGGGCACAGCAGCCGCTGCAGAGGGGACCCAGTCGGGAAGCCCCCTGGAAGAGGGCACAGCAGCCGCTGCAGAGGGGACCCAGTCGGGAAGCCCCCTGGAAGAGGGCACAGCAGCCGCTGCAGAGGGGACCCAGTCGGGAAGCCCCCTGGAAGAGGGCACAGCAGCCGCTGCAGAGGGGACCCAGTCGGGAAGCCCCCTGGAAGAGGGCACAGCAGCCTCTGCAGAGGAGTCCCCTGGAGAACCCCCCGGACAGGGGAGCCCGGCAGCCGCAGCCCCTGGCGCCACACGGAGGCAGATACTGCCGGCGGGAGGCTGCAGGCAGTCCTGTTCTGCCGTCGTGATCCCCTCCCTCCGTTACTGAAGGGTCAGACAATAGCAATAACTTCTCTGTTATAAACATGGTTAAACACTAGAGATACTAAGAGAGAAGGCCCTTTATTCAAAGTCCTTAAAACTGTGAGTTTTGGCCGTCCTTCTGTTAACATTTACCTGTGGCGGTGGTTTAGCCGCCAAGTCCTGTCTAACTCTTGCCACTCACAGACTAGCCTCCAGGCTCCTCTGTCCCTGGGATGCTCCAGGCAAGAATACTGGAGTGGGTTGCCAGGCCATTCTCCAGGGGATCTTCCTGACCCAGGAATTGAACCTGCAGAACTTATGTCTCCTACATTGCAGGCAGATTCTTTACAGACTGAGCTATGAGGGAATCCCAGCATTTACTTGTAGTCCTTCCCAATTATAAGAGTTTGGCTCTTTAACCTCCCAAGGCTGTATGTAAGGCAGCAGTTCCCAACCTTTTTGGCACCAGGGACTGATCTCATGGAAGACAGTTTTTCCATGGACTGAGTTAGGGGGTATGGCTTTGGGATGATTCAAGCACATTACATTCTATTATTATTACATCAGCTCCATCTCAGATCATCAGGCATTAGATCCTGGAGGTTGGGGACTCCTGGTATAAGGCATTGGGTCTTCAAATTAAGAGTGCATATTTCTGTTCCTTTTGCTGCTGCTGCTGCTGCTAACTCGCTTCAGTCGTGTCCGACTCTGTGTGATCTCATAGACAACTGCCCACTGGGCTCCCCCATCCCTGGGATTTTCCAGGCAAGAGTACTGGAGTGGGGTGCCATTGCCTTCTCTGTTCCTTTTGCTATAAACAATATTTTGATAGATTGAAAGTATCAGTTTAAAATGAAAATCTCCACTTGACTGAATTTCCATTTTCAGGAGATATACTCACATACCCCAAAATATACTATCGGAAAATTATCTCCTATTTAATTTTCATTAAGATTTTAACATGTGGATGATAAACTTTGAGAAACTGGATTTTATGGATACAACACATGAAGTTCCATGAGTAATGAGGTATTTGAATCCTGGAGATGTCAGCTGTGGTTTTGGAGGCTTCAGGCTTTTAGCACTTAAACTGGAATCTAGTAGAAGTTGAAAAAAGTCCTTGGCTTGTTCTTGTAGCAACTGGCTGAAAAATATCCATTGACTAAGACAGTGGCATGTGGGTATGCTATATCATAAAGCATTAGGAGCATAATACATCATAGAGACTCCCTGCAAACTGATTTTCTGGGATTAGAGGTAATGTTTCACTCAGCCAGTTGCCTGTTACAATTTCCACTAACCTGAAGCCATTTTGTTTTTATTTCCCTTTTAACCTTCCTTTCAAATTTACCTCTAATAAGATTTACAGTGACTTTCATTTTGGTAAGGAATGATAAATTTCAGCAGCTCCAAAAGGATAATGAATCAGTATTAACTTGCAATCAATACAGTTTTTAGGTATTTCCACCCCCCCAATTGTGAATTTTTAAATATTTGTCATTAGCAGCAGCAGCAGCATCAAACTCAGTCATGTTTTTCTTTTTTAATTTTATATCACAGAAGTCTTTGTATCTCTCAGCTTTGGCTTGTACCATGTCATACATTTTAAAGTGTCATTTTACTTTTATTGATGCTTAGAGGACCAAATGGTTACAAACTGCTTCTTACTGGTGAGAGCCAGGCAACACTAATGGTAAAGCGCCCCCTGCCGGCGCAGGAGGTCAACAGATGCGCGCCCCATCCCCGGGCCAGGAAGACCCCCGGAGGAGGGCGTGGCAACCCCCGCCGGTGTTCTTGCCTGGAGAATCCATGGAGCTTGGCGGGCAACCTTAGGGCCGCAGAGAGTCCAGCACGACGGAAGCGACTTAGCAAGCATGGATAAGGCTGCTGCTTAGTCGCTTCAGTCGTGTCCGACTCTGTGCAACCCCATAGACGGCAGCCCCCCAGGCTCCCCCGTCCCTGGGATTCTCCAGGAAAGAACACTGGAGTGGGCTGTCATTTCCTTCTCCGATGCATGAAAGTGCAAAGTGAAAGTGAAGTCGCTCAGTCGTGTGCGACTCTTAGCGACCCCATGGACTGCAGCCCACCAGGCTCCTCCGTCCATGGGATTTTCTATGCAAGAGTACTGGAGTAGGGTGCCATTGCTTTCTCCTGTAAAAGGCTACATACATATAAAAATATATGTACATATACAAATGTGACTCTGGAAAGATTTTAATTCAGTATTGCCAGAGGCACAGAGGACGAGATGGTTAGATGGCCTCACTGACTCCATGGACATGAGTTTTGAGTAAACTCTGAGAGTTGGCCATGGACAGGGAGGCCTGGCGTGCTGCAGTCCCTGGGGTCGCAGAGTTGGACACAACTGAGCGACTGAACTGAGAGGCAATGTTTAATTATTATGGGTAATAATTACTTAATTTTAGGATGTAGTATTACTCAGAGAAAGAGAGAAAGCTTATATACGGCGAAGCTCTCGGGTGTTAGAACTTGAGGAACTGAGCTATTCTGCTCCTTTATGTTTCAGCAGCTGCAATAATGTTTTAGGTCACTCCTCCGTATGCTTTATTTCTCCCAACTGAGATGGTAGTGTTCACCAAGGCAGGAGTTTTGCCTTTGGTTCCTTCTGAATGAGTAGTACAGTACTTTAAACTGTGATCAATAGAGAAGATGCTTGGGAACTTTAAAGTCACTTGTATTCCACTGGACAGTCATGCATACCTACTTTGTGTGGGAAGAGGATATCAGCATAAACCCACATAATCACTGAATTTCACAAATTTATGCAATAATGAGTTTCAGTAAACAATTTGGAGAATTGAACATTTGATTGTTTTCTCTTGCAGTGACGCTTAAATAGTTCAGAATAATTTGAGAAAGGCCTTTCTCGATTAAAAATTTTAATGAAAAGTTTAAAAGAAATGTACTTCTATAACATTCAAATAAATGTACAATTTAGATATTGTATTATTACACTGTAATATTATGGACAGAGACCCTGTTAGGTCTATGTGAATAGTTAAGAGAACTAAATATATAAGTATTTATTAAGTGCTATGAATTTATGGTTGACTATTTTCTCAGCAAGGCTTATCAGAAATCTTAAAGAAGTCTCTGCCTTCTGCAGAAAAAGCGCTCAGTCCTTTCCCTTCTGAAGAAATTAGAGGGAGAATAAAAAGGGATGGTTTCAAAGTGACTATAGAAAAATTTAAAAATATGTATGTATGATAGATCTCCTTTCATAGGAAAAAAGCGATCCTAGACAGTTCTAGAAAGGACTGCAAAATGCCTTGAAACACGAACTCAGTGGCAGTAGGGTATCTCAGGAATGTAGGGCACCTCAATGGGGAGAACCCTCAGAGTGCCCTAGTAAACGGCGCCTCTGGAGTGCAGCCTTGTGTGAATGGCACCCGTAGGGCGTTACAACAGAGGGCTTGCCCAGAGAGATGAGGTTTTGTCATTTGCCTGAAATGAATGCAACTTGCACACACCTCCCTTTGTTTGAAGTAAGTTTAGTCGTAGGCTTGAACTGATCATGTTTTGTTGTTCAGTTGCTCAGTCGTGTCCAACTCTTTGTGACCCCATGGACTGCAGCATGCCAGGCTTCCCTGTCCTTTATTATCTCCTGGAGTTTACTCAAACTCATGTCCATTGAGTCGATGATGCCATCTAACCATCTCGTCCTCTGTTGTCGCCTTCTCCTGATCATGTGTGTTGACCTAAGAAGTCAGGGTAGGATAATGGATACTGATGGGGGAAAGAGTGAGGTCAGGCTAAGGTTCAGAAGGACCTGGATTCCTGGCCCAGTAACTGCAGGTTCACACCCTGACTGAACCCCGCTGAAAGCAGGAGCTCTGTCTCCATAGCAACAGTGGGACCACTTCTGCAAATCTTAAGCTGTCTCTGCCAATCTGCTTTTGCCCTGAGCTATCAGATCCATAATGCCGGATGCCTCACACTGAAGGATGCACAAACCAAGCACAGATGAGCTGGAGGAAGGAAGGAAGGGAAATTGTCTCTGAAAGTGATTTTACCCTTCACAGGACAGAAATGATTAATGATCATAGAATACAACTATTCCATCTTTGTGTCAAAATATGGTTAATTCCACAAATTCTGGCCCCCATTGCTAATGAACTACTTCTTTTTAAGAGCACCTGTATAACTTCATTTTTCGTACTTCATGTATGGCACTCGTATTTTTGTTTGCAGTGTACATGCAAACATACGTGTGAATGTATGTTTACTGTGTGTTTGTGGGTGTGTCATTAATAGATGTCAGGTGCTCTAAGGATGAGAATTTCATGGTATTTGTCCTCCTGTCCTTTGTACCTGTTTCCATGTTTGGCATTTAGCTCGGCTTCTGTAAGCCCTATTGGAATTGTTGAATATAATTGGGAATGGCTAAACTTGATGAACTGTAGAGCTACTCTTGACTGGATTTAATTCCCGAGTGGACTGGGGGCGTTCACTGGAGGAGAGGAGTGTTGCAGAACCTGTGCTCAGAGTATTGTTGGTGTCAGAGAGTTGAGAAACAGGACTGTCAGTTTTATATTTGCAGCTTGTGAACAGAGACATTAGAAGGTGGCTTTTATAAAGAGCACAAGAATGTCTTTCAAAATAGGCATTTTCATAAACCCAGACACCAGTGGTCAATTAATCTTCAACAAAAGAGACAAGTATAACTAATGGAGAAAAGACAGTCTTTTCAGAAAGTGGTGTTAGGGAACTGGACAGCTGTGTATAAATAACTGAATTTAGAAAACACTCTCAAAATAAACTCAAAATGGCTTAAAATATAAGACTTGACACCACAAAATTCTTGGCAGAGAAGTTAGGCAAAACATTCTCTGACATAAATCACACCAATATTTTCTTAGGTTAGTCTACCCAGGCAATAGAAATAAAAGCAGAAGTAAACAAATGGGATCTAATCAAACTTATAAGCACTTGCACAACAAAGGAAACCATAAATAAACCCAAAGACAGCCTATGGAATGGGAGAAAATATTTGATAATAATATGACTGACAGAGCTTAATTTCCAAAAGATACAAAAACAGCTCATAAAACTGAATAACAACAACAACAAAAAAACCCAAACAAACCAATAAGTGGGCAGAAGACCTAAATAGACATTTCTCCAAAGAAGACGTACAGATAGCCAGTAGGGACATGAAAAGATGTTCAGCATCACTAATTATTAGAGAAGTGCAAATCAGAACTGCAGTGAGGTACCACTTCACGCCAGTCAGAATGGCCATCGTTGGAAAGTGCAGATAGCAAACGCTGGAGAGAGTGTGGAGAACGTGGGGCCCTCCTGTACTGTTGGTGGGAATGCACATTGCTATAGCTACAGTGGAAGACGGTATGGAGTTCCTCAAAAAACTGAAAATAGAATGACTGTAAGATTCGGCAGTCCCACTCGCGGCACATATCCGGACAAAACTATCATTCAGAAAGATACGTGGAACCAACCGAAAAGTCCATCAACAAATAAATGAATGAAGAAGATAGGATACGAATTAAATAATGCTGTGGATGGCCCTAGAGATTATCATAGTAAGTGAAGTAAGTTAGAGAGAGGAAGACAAGCGCCACGCGATGTCGCTTAGATGCGGAAATGTAAGCGCGGCACAAGGGAGCTCGTCTACGAAGCAGACTCACAGGCCGAGCGCAGAGGCGGCGGCCAGCGCAGAGGCGGGGAGGGCCCGGGGCCTGCGGTGGGCGGCCTCGCCACGTGGCCGCGCCCCAGAAGCGGACCGGCCCTGCTCCAATAGGGGCCTTGTTTTTTGCCTTGAATATTTCTTTAAAAAATTTTTTATTAAGGATGATTGCTTTACAGAATTTTGTTGTTTTCTGTCAAACCTCGACATGAATCAGCCATAGGCATAAATATATCCCCTTCCTTTTGAATTTCCCTCCCATTTTTTAATTTTGTGTTTTCATATGTCTGATTGTGATTTACTAATGGAATGAGGACATTGCCCAGACATCATAGAAGGGGGCCCATTTTGAAACAGGACAGACTTTTAAATGATTCTTCTAATAGTTTGTCAGGTAATAGTGATAACCTCTTAGTTTTAAAAATCAGGAAATTACAGCTCCGGGAAATTACAAGCTTGATAAGAAGATGCCTTCTGAAGTCACTGGAAGTATTATTGTATCTTAAAAAAAGGCAGAAGAAAACAATTTCTTTCACTGTTTTCTGAGATTCAAAGTAAGTCTGCCAGTTATATAACCTAGTTATTAACCAGAAAGACCTACCAACAGTCTTGTCTTCAATAGCCGTGCTTCTTCTCCTACGTTATGCTGCTTTATTATAATTAAAATTTATGCAGATGATCAAGAACTTGGCAAAGAAAATGAACACTCCCGAATTCTAAATACAGTTATTTCTATAAGAAAGCCAACTGTTCCGTAAAAAATCTAGGCTGAATGACCTAGATCACAAACTGAAAGGTTTGCTGAGACACGTGCAGCCGTGTAAGTCTCTGAGATGTGGGTTATTTAAACAGATGGTGACTGTGACACAGTCAGCTCCACATGCAAATTGGCAGAGACCAAAACCAGAAAGGAAGCAAGCTAGAGAGGAAACAGTATCTCACTGTGGACCTCTGAGAATTTTTATTTTTTTAATTAAAACACAGAGCAGAATTCAGAGTGCTTGAATATATTGCTTCTGAATATTAACTGAATATCAGTGTTGATTGTATTGTTGCTATGATACCAGTAGGGGAGAGGGCTAGGGATTTTTTGCAATCTTCTTTAGACTTAATCTCTGGACATGATGGTCCTGCCTGTTCCATATTCATTCAGATAAGATCTGGAAGGGGAGAGGACTGTGGGGGAAGTGTTTCTGCAGTGCTGTTGATATTGGCAAATACGTTGTGGAGAGGTCTTGTTTGCTTTTTCTATTACCTCATTCTGTGGCCAGGGTGCTGCTTGGGTAGGTGTCAAGAGATGAAGCAGAGGCATCTGTGACCTCCAGGCTTGTGGATCTGGGTCCAGGCCCATGCAGCTGGGGTTCAAGAATCCCTGATGGCGATATGGGGAGAGCTCTGCCGTCTTATCCCAGGACCCAGCCCTACTGGCCTGGCCAGAGATTTCTCAAACTCTTAGTTTCTTGTTCTAGCTTTTTAACTTAAAAGCGTTCGGATCCATTTTCTTTCCCAAAACCCTAACCTAACTGATGCAGCTCCTGTGATAAAACACGGCTGTTTCCTCGCGCCCCTCCCCCACATCTGTATCAAGTCTTGCATGAGCCCTGATTCCGCGTCGAATTTCAAAACAAACATCGTTACCTCATGCATCTCTCTCTAGAAGGAAGAGAAGAATAACATTTCAGGAGAAGCGGGTTAACCTTATTCATTAAACTCATTTTGGAACATGAGAAGATTACCAAGAGAGAGAGGTAAACATCAAGTTCATAAAGGTTTAAGGTTATGTTTGCAACTTAAATACATCAAGACAGAAGATGAAAGAATGGTTGCTTCTCACGAAGAGCAGTTATCTCAAACTGGCAAAGAAATTTCCTGGAATTAGGGCAATGAAGTTTTGATTTACTGCATTTTTTTCTCCCAAGAGAGTTGAGGGACATTGAAGGATGGCCTCATAGTGCTCGGTGGCGCTGATGGAAAGCTGAGTCGTCTAGTTCATACCTGATTACTCTGTCTGATGTTGAAAATGTATGTGTAATTTCCTAATGTTAATTTACTTTCAAAAGTTTGGAGGCTAATGTGGAAATTGAAAAAAAAAAGTCCAACTAAAAAATAAAGACTGATAGTCTTATTAACCACTGGTAATTCACCACTGGTTAATATTTATATGTATTTGCTTTCAGTCAATTTTTCTAGGTATGCAGTACTTGAAAAAAAATATCAGTAATGTAAGAGTGTATTTCCCATTTTAGAAGCAGAACTCTGTAAATGATTCAGTTAGATCCCGGGCTTCCCTGGTGGCTCAGTGGTGAAGAATATGCCTGCCAAGTAGGAGGTGTGGGTTCACTTCCTGAGTTGGAAAGATCCCCTGGAGAAGGAAATGGCAACCCACTCCAGTATTCTTGCCTGGTGAATCCCATGGACAGAGGAGGAGCCTGGTTGGCTACAGTCCACGGAGTCACAGAAGAGTCAGACACAACTTAGTAACTAAACAATAACAACAACATTAGATAACATTTTCCTGTTATCCCTAGTTTTGATTCATTCACTTCTACTTAGCCCCAAATAACTTCTATAATTAGCTCTGTGTGTTTCCTTTCAGTTCATTTTTAATATGTTTATTTGCATGTACATATGGCAGCGAATACGCAGGTTATCACTTCATGTTAGCTCTGTCCATATCAGTAAGATCACACTCTGTATATTTTTGCAACCTACTTTTTTTCCTTCAACAATATACTTTTGAGTTCTATCCATGTATTTGCATGTAGTGCTACTATATTTGGCTCATCAGTATTTTTGTATCACTAAAATAGAAAAAAAAATTGCCAATGAAACTGACATATTGAAAGAGCTCTTATAGATTTATTTTGATGAACATTTTATCACTTACTACTCAATGTGTCGAAAGAAAAATAAAAGAAAAATTAGCTAAGATATTTCTAAAATCTCTTCACATTTAGAGTAAATTCTTCTTGAATCACTACTTGGATGATACTCAGCTTTTTCTAAATAATATCATCCTCTATGCCATTGAAAGTATTGATGAAAGAGCACTTCTCTAAAGTATGCTCTGCCATTATCTCTGGAACTTTCTTCCAAGTTGTTCATACCCACTGTTACCAGTTTTGACACTGACACTTCCTTGATTTATTCAGAAAGTGAATGGAATGTTTACAGATAACTCATTCTTACGGTAGTTCTTAACAAGCTTTGTTTAATGCACCTTTACAGGATTGTAGTTGTCCATGCATGCCATTAAGAATAACAGCCCGTTTTTTGCATATTTAATGAATGGCAACATAAGCCTATATGCTGTCTAGAGGACAGAGGTTTTTATGATAAAATCAATTGTTAGAAGCAACTCTACTTCATGTAATAAAGTATGGAAAAATACAACTTGAAGATGGTGAAATGCAAGTTCATTTTTAACTACCACATAGTCTTCCATTTTAAAATCTATAACGTCTCTCTGTCTACTCTTGGATGTTGTTTTCTTTCTTGCTATTCTCTTTCATTTGAAAAACCTTTGTACTTTCATAAATTGTGTCATCATAATGTTTAAAACTGGCAACTTGTGAGGCTGTTGTAAAATAGGTATAACGATTCAGGTATGTTAAACTTTAATATATGATTAAAATAAATAACTAAATTAATGACAGTGTAGTTGTTAGGTGAAAATTGCAGTCTCCTCTCTTTAAACATTACCACCATCAGTCATTTAAATACTGTACTGTATATCTCACTTATAACTGTAAACCAGATTTTCAAAATTTACATTGATAGCAGATGATTGTGGGCAACAAATATTTCAAATTTGGCACTGACATTTTTAAACTTAAATATAAATATGGATTTGTCAAATATTAATCAGTATATTCATTTAAAGGGCTTATATTGGTAGTTTGACATTGCAAGGTACTATATTGGATAACATGAGAAATATAAAGATAGAACTAATATGAACTAAAAAGTTGCTCAGCCTTCTTGTTATGGCCCTTTCTCAGAGTAATTCCCTGTCTCTCACTCGCTCATTTGTCACCTCAGATTTGGGGGTGCACTTGCAGGCTATGTGCCAGGCACAGCAGGACCCCCCCCCCCCAACCCATTCTAAGAGGGCACTTAGTGCCGAGCTGCACGTGCTTCTCTGGAATGCCGCAGGGGGCGCTCCTGAGCTTTAAAGTCTCCTGGAGAGGCAGAAGGGCCTCGAGGAAGAGAAAGACATTACCTCTTCTTGAAATTTTTTTTGCTTGTTTGGAAGTTAAACATGCTAATGCCTTTCCAGTATTGCTGAACCCTATGGAAATAAGTAAGATTATAGACAGATTTTTTTTTTGCCCATCTAGTTTACATTTTCTTTTGTTTCTGATTTCTTTATCATCTTTGATCTATGAAAAAGATCTTTATTGTAGTGAAAGTGAAAGGCGCTCAGTTTTGTCTGGCTCTTTGCAATCCCATGGATTGTAGCCTGCCAGGCTCCTCTTCAAAAAACAGCAAATACACTTTATCACAAAATCATATATGGAACATAACTATACATCAGTAGACTCTATAATCCTGTCATATATTACACAGGCTGGAAATACTTTATGTTTTCTGATTTTTTTTTACCATTTTATACATGATACATATGGAATGTCTGTCACTAAAATAAGAGCTGTATCACATACTGTTCTTTTGGCTGGAGCATAAAAATAAAGCCCTACTGCATGAAATTGAAATGAATGAAAATTGTCTTAAAATGATCATGGTATACCAGAATGAAAAAAGTCCTGTATTTCAAACTATGCGGAAATAAATATCCTAATGAACAGCTACGTATAATTGGGAAAATGAAACACACAAACACACCCTGAGTTGTCCGTGTATCTCTGTGCATTTTAATGAAGCTACTAACTGTGTACTTCTCAGTCTCTGCTGTGTTTACACGAGTCATAGGTTGCCAATGTGGTTTCATGAAAGTCAGAATGCCTTGGTACTTTGCTGACTTAATTGTTCAGTAACATAATGTGTCATCTTGCTAAAACATTTATAAACACAAAAGTCCTGCAAAAATTGAGGTTCCCATGCACGCTGATGCCACCCACTGTACCGTGCATGTGGCTCCGGGGGTTGCAATGTCTTAATTCATTCAGCACTCATGCTTTTGATGTAGATCATTTCTCACATCCTTTTTTTTTTTTCCTCATGACTGTAATTTTAATTCTGCTGCGCTCTTAGAATGAAGGGACATAGCCATCTGTTTCAGTGGTGGTCCCCTTGAAGGTGGGTTGTTCAGGTTCCTTGTCAGGGCTATTATGATCAGAATGACACAATCAATGCTTTTTATTGCAGATAAATCTCTGCTCTACGTTGTATAGGTACGCCTGTGATAATCTCTGTGGTTTCCATGTGGTAATCCATTTTTCTGATAAATTAATAAGTTTTAATACTCTGTTGAGGAGGATCCTATATCACTCTCAGATTTGCTGTGTGTAGCCGTGAAGCTGCCATTGACCTTGGCTGGAATGAATGGGACACTCATCATAATCTGTCACAGGCTGTGCCATTCTGACCAGAATGCAAAGGAACACACACCTGTAAGAAAAAATGATGGCATGCAAAATGCAACAAAATGCAAATTAGAACAATGATAATGACACCTAAGGGATGGTTCTGGGTTCTGTACATAGCAGCATTTGACATCTCACTTTAATCATTATAATAGCTCTTTTGAGGTAATTCTTAGCATTTTTTCTTTGTAAAGATGAAGAGGTGGTGCTCCAGAGAATGTAGAACTTTACACTCCGGGATCACATGGCTGTGCAGTTTGGTATCTGGCAATACCATATAGAAAATTTTTACTCATTAACTTTTAGCAGACTGATTTTTGCTTCTGTGTCCATATTACAGGAATACTAAATATGAAGTTAAATTAGCATAATAATTATGAACACTGGTAGTACTTTAATAAATTATGTAGCAGATTTTATATACTGCTTTCCATTTAACAAGGCTTTGAAGCCCAGAATGTTCTACATGTAGAAGAGTTTGCCCAAAATCACATGACTGTTAAGTTTCAAAGCCAGGACTTAAACCCAGTTCCTTGGAGCTGCGATTCATGGGATCGCAAAGAGTTGGACACGACTAAGCGACTGAGCTGAACTGAACATTAATTAAAAGTTTATTTTATGAATATTTTGCTGGTTTAAATACTTCATTAATCACTAATATTTTAAGTTGCTTTTTTAATGTAGCATTTCTAATAGCCAAATATCCAAATATAGAACACTAAAGATTAATCCTGTTAAGAACTTGTGAATTGACACTAGAAAAACCAGGGGTTTCCCTGGGGCTCAGTGGTAAAGAATCCACCTGCCAGTGCAGGGGACACGGGTTTGATCCCTGGTCCAGGAACGGCCCACGTGCCTCCGACCAGCTCAGCCCATTCGCCGCAGCCGCTGGGCCCGCGCCCTAGAGCCTGGCCTCTGCAGGGGAAGCTGCTGCCGGTGAGGAGTGTGCCCCATGACTGCTGGAGGAGAGCAGCCCGCTTACAGCAGCGGAAGAAAGCCGTGCAGCAGCCAAGGCCCTGAGCAGCCAAAAGTAAATACATTTTAACTTCTATAATATGTCTCACTTCATTCGGTCTTTCTTTTTGTGGTTATGTCATATGATTGTGTATATATACCTTAAATCTTTCTACTATTACCATTGGGACATACGCTCTGTCGTTTTCTCTGTGTCTACAAATCTTACGTGAAAACCTTAGACACCCTCTCCCTCTCCCACCCTACTAAACCCTCTTACCGTAACTTTGTACATATGATAGTACATTCTTTGCTTAGCGGTCAGATACAAGCTATGTCCTATGCCCTACGAACCCCGACCACGTGCCCCTACTAGATCTCTCTACTACACCCCACCCTTCACCCTCCCCCTAAGTCCTAACCCTTGAGTACATGTGGGCACCGACTAAGTACAGTCACATACCGTTTTGGTTATGTCATAACATTTCGCTTTATTTTTAATTTTAATTTTTTTCTATTTCGTCTTGACGATTATTTAGAGTAAAGAACTAAGGAATTACCCACTTCGAGAAACTTTAATTTCAAAAGTCACATAATCTGTCCAAGTAAAGGACTACGAATCGCAAGTAAGAGAGAGAGAGACAGAGAGAGCGAAAGAGAAGGGAGTCGTTTCGTAAATCGGAAACACACACAAGGACTCTGAAAAAACCTTCAGTGTCCATTAGTTTAAGGTACTGGAGAAAGTGGATAAACAAAATTTCTAACGACTAATCACCCTTATAATCACAGAAAACTATTCTTGACAGAGTGACTTGGAATTGACAAGTCAAAAAGAAAAACAGTCTAAGGCTGTCCATGGATGTCTGCCTTCTGACGACGTGAAAAAAAGAAAGGTTTTCCTCTTTGTCCGGCGACCCCTCCTTCGGACTTATGACAAGTCTTATCTGTCTACCACGAATTCATCCTCTCTACTCAGTCGCCAGAAAAGGCAGGGTAGGAACAAAGTCCCAGAGAAAGTTGGTGTGAATTTGAGTGATTTTAGTAAAGTTTAGAAAAGATCAACAAAGAGCTTTGGTTAATAAGTAGAAAATACAACTTTCATGTTACATTTTACATGAAGTCTTGCATAATTTAGATTTCATATATTGTTTTGAATTTTAATATTGTTAATGGTGATGGAAAGAATTACTAGATATTAATAAAAGTTATTTGCAAGCATATATAGTATTTACTATGACAGTTATTATTGTAACTATTTTGTCAAGATGTATTTACATTCTGTTTTGTATTTTAATACTTTATAAGGTGATAGAAGTTAGGATTAGATTCTTATGTAACAGTTTGTCTTTCAAATACTATAGCATTTACTAACCTGACTGCTCCAGAAGATATAATATCCAAAAAGTGGCCCCTCATATAAAAAACAAGTTAAAAATGCATTTTACCCTTTTATTGCCAAAAACACCCATAAATATAGAGAAATAGATAATTACCAGCACTCCAGGAGCCTCCTGCCTTTCTTTTCCTAATCATATTCCCTTCCTTTCTATGCTAATCAACTTCCTTACTTTCCTTTATAATTTTACCGTTTGCATTTCTAAATAATATAGTTTAGTTTTGCCTGTTTTGAATTTTATATAAAAAATTATGTGGTAATACTATTTTGGCTTGTTTCTCTTGCTCAAATCAAGTTGTTAAGATATATTCATGTTTTGGGTATTGTTGTAGCTATTTATTTTCATTGCTGTATAGTACTCTATTGTAAATATAAACCACAATTTATTTTTCTGTTCTGCTGTTCCTGGAAAGATGGATTGCTTCCAAGTTTTGGCTATTATGAATAATGATGCTCTGAACATCTTGTTTTGTAACCTGGTGTACATGAGTTTCTCTAGGGTGGATGATCAGAAGTGGAATTGATGCTCATAGGGGATGCGTAATTTCACTTTATTAGATAATGCTCAGTTTTTTTCTCAAAGGTATTATATCTACTGAAAGCACCACTGATACTGTATGAGAGTCTAAATTGCTTCACGAGTTTGACAAACTACAGTATTTTGATTTAGTGCCTTAGTTATCTTAATTTGCATTTTTATGATTACAAATCATATTGAGCATTGTTTCATCAATTTTTGCCTATTCAGATTTTCTCTTTATGAAGCTTCCATTCAGTCCTTTGGCCCAGTTTTCTGTTATGTTGGCTGTCTTTTTCATGCTGATGTTTGAAAATACTTTTATGTATTTTGGTATCAAGCTCTTAGTCTCCCTTTTCCTTATAGCAGAGCATAGGACAGAGGGTTTGTCTGCTCTGACTTCTTCAGGAAGTGCAAGCCTAGAGAGAAGGTGTGAGGAACAGGATGAGTGACACAGAAGAGCAGGGCAGGAAAGACAGGAAGTGTCGCTGAGCAGGCTGCCCTGTGCGCAGCGGCCTGCTCCGTCTCAGGGGCTTGTCTGCAAGAGCGGGAACTGCCTCTCAGGATCTTCCAGTGCAGGAGAGAAAAGGGGAAAGAGTTACCTGCTAGCTGTTGTTTCCTGCTGGCCAAAGGCCCACCCAAAGGGTGTTAACTGACCCACGCTTCTGGGTTGCACGTACGTGGTGCTGAGTGGTATCTGCTAGTGCAGTGGAAAAGCTCATGGTGGCTGGAGAGGCTGAAACACAGGTATGAGGTAAGCTATCCAGGTTTCACAGGGGCTTTATTTTTTGAGAATACCAGACATCCTCCTCAGTAGCCCCTTAAGGTAATGACCTGTCACAATCTCTAGAAGACTTGAGGCAGGAGGGATAGTGAGGCAAGTAGTAATCTCCACTGTTGCAGTAATCCCAACACTGCAGTTTATGTGCACTGTAGATTTCTCTCAGCATCAGTTCTACACTTTCTCTTACTCTTTGGACAACAATTCAGCCAGTCTTGGTTGCTTGCCTGGTGAATAGCTTCATATTCCTTAGAGATCTAAGCCTTTGTTTTTGGTGGCTTATATAGCTGTTGTAGTTGCCCATTCACCATTATCATAGATCACTGTGAGATGCCAGCAAGTCACCCCTCCTGTGTAGCAGAAACTCTAGCTCCTCTTGACGATTAAGGTTGATTACCCCTGATAACGTAGTAACTCACTTGTCTGTTGAGCTTTAAGTATGAGAAACATTGCAGTATCTCCTGAGGAGGTAGTATCTTCCTAGGAGCCCAACCCTGGCAGAGTGTAAGCTTGTGGGAACAGGAAGTACAGATTCTACAGTGGCCACTGGGAGTATTGATGAGAAAAGTCAAACCTACCTCTCCCCTTGAATACCCAGAGTTGTGCATTCCAAACCAGTACAATGCTATATATATGCCATTGGTTCAATATTTAAACCTTGGTCAGGCTTCCTTTGTAGCTGAACTGGTGAAGAATCCACCTGCAATGCGGGAGACCCTGGTTTGATCCCTGGGTTGGGAAGATCCCCTGGAGAAGGGAAAGACTACCCACTCCGGTATTCTGACCCGGAGAATTCCATGGACGTGGGGTTGTGACGAGTGGACATGACTGAGGGATTTTCACTTTGGAGAATAGACACTCTTCAGTTCAGTTCAGTTCAGTTCAGTCGCTCAGTCGTGTCTGACTCTTTGTGACCTCGTGAATTGCAGCACTCCAGGCTTCCCTGTCCATCACCAACTCCCGGAGTTCACTCAGACTCATGTCCATCGAGTCCATGATGCCATCCAGCCATCTCATCCTCTGTCATCCCCTTCTCCTCCTGCCCCCAATCCCTCCCAGCATCAGAGTCTTTTCCAACGAGTCAGCTCTTCGCATGAGGTGGCCAAAGTACTGGAGTTTCAGCTTCAGCATCAGTCCTTCCAAAGAACACCCAGGACTGATCTCCTTCAGGATGGACTGGTTGGATCTCCCTGCAGTCCAAGGGACTCTCAAGAGTCTTCTCCAACACCACAGTTCAAACGCATCAATTCTTCAGCGCTCAGCTTTCTTCACAGTCCAACTCTCACATCCAT